>BQNB010135599.1:5995-18132 GCA_026074375.1 Tanacetum coccineum | reverse complement strand
CGGGTTTTTGGTCGGACTGGACCGGACCGGACCGGACCGAGGACCGAATTGGTCCAAAACACTGGACCGCTGACCGGACCGAAATACCTTCGGTCTGGTCCGGTCGGTTCGGTTCGGTCCGGTCTCCTGGTCTGGTCCGGTCGACGGTCCAGTATGCTCACCCCTATCTGAGAGTTACCGGCTTTCGAAACTGACGTTTGCTTTCCGGTCACGTGAGAGAACGAAACATGGTTTAGTCATGGTCTCACGGATGGCGCCAACTTGTTGATGCAATATTTTGGTTGGGCTGGTCTTGACGACTCTCCTTGGGCCGTTCGTCGTCTTCCCGAGCCTTAAATAGTGCTGCCAACAAAGGAGAACCAGATAGAAGGGGACCCGGGGCCGGAGCCCCGGGATCCACCCTCCGACGGTCAAGTCAGTATGTGTATAAGCATAGAGAAAAGTAGTAGGTTAAAGAGTAACCTGTTAGATTGTGTGGAATAGGAGGATCCCAGCCCTATATTTATAGGGTATGGATTAGGGTTAGGCTTGGATGTAAGCCGCTATCTGTCGGGCCTGGCCCATTCCTGGCCCAGTCCAGACAATGCGTCCACATATAGCTAAATTAGACTTCATTTAAGAAAAATAACAACTTATATAACATCAAGAAAACGATATAACAAATAATCGTATAAAATTAACGATCTACTGAACTGTTTTTATATGTCACGCGATAAAACAACCTTAAAACCAATTTAATAAAATTCTTAAAATCCATTAGGTTTCCATGTAGGCTAGAATTTTCTATTTCTCTTATATTCTTTTTGGTAAATTATATTTCAAAATTTCATATGCCTTATGTTTCTATAGAAATTTAAATAAAAGTATAAGTTGAAGGTGTCAATGGCCATTAGGCTTTAGTGTGGGATAACATGACTCAACATTCACTTTATTTAAGAATTAGAAACCTACTCTACTTACTTTTAAAACCAACTTTAACCATGATTGGCACTACTCACATTGGTTTACTTAATTTTCAAAATTGATTTTTTTAAGCTTAAACTAATGTAAGTTATTGTTCAAAAAATATAGCAAGAAATACCTTTTTCGCAACATTTATAATGAAGACCAAAACGACATTGGTTAGCTTAATAAGTCATAATATACTATAATTTTTAAAAGTGATAGTTATGTTAGTGGAATAACTTTTAACTTTACGCAGGTATCATGATAGTTGTGTTACAATTTGAGTAGCTCAACGTTAATTCGTGTATTTTTTTTTAAACATATTATCGTCCTTTTATAGGCTTTTTTTTAATCTAAATGCTCAATTATGTGAAATTAGTTAGTTTATTTTGTCTTGGGACCATTTTTAAAAAAGAAGAAGAAGATATAATTAATAATATCAAACTATACAATGACAAAACATGTGATTGAAACTAGAACATATTAATCATTTGTTTTATATTAATACATATATCCATTCTCTTTCTATAGTGGTCATTTTAATATAAGCTATTTGTTCATATCTAATTGGTTTATATAAAGCAAAGTTATATTACTCTTACCCCCAATTAGATTGCCCTTAATAGTATTGTAAGATACTTACAACCACATACTAAAGTCCTTTCTAGTTCCAGGCTAAGAAACATCAACATTTTTTATAAAATCGTTTAAAATATGTTCATTGAAAAAGCTACATACTTGCTAGATATTTGCTAAATAAGTGTTGTTGATACAACAATGTAAAATTGAGGAAAGTTAATAAATAAAGCGCATGGTATTTTTGTAACTTGATACATAGTTCATGAGGTATTTCGAAAGACAATACATATTTAAAGTTTATATAACATTAGGTGTAGCAAAACGTGGTTTTACCGTCCTTAGTTTCGTACACTACTAACTTACTAGGTACTAACCACACTCGACAAACAATCAAAAACTCGTTTATATAGCCGCTAACGGTATGTAAGTGGTCTAACAATAAGAATGTAATGAATTTAAGTCTTGCTTAAGACATATTCATTTTGCTAACAAAAGAGGGCTTTGTTTCGGCTTATATAACGGGCTTATGACTTATAGGTATTTGGCCTATGTTTCACAAGCTATTTTTTTGACAAATTCTGAAACTTTTTGGCTTAAATAAGCTTATTACGTCATGATAAGCTTATGTAAGACGAAAAGTTTCAAAACAAGCCGCAAAAAAGTGAGATTATAAAACCAAATAAGGTATAAGTCCACTCTATAAGCCGAAACAAACACCCTCTAAAATAAGGCTCAGCATAATAGATCGTAGATCAGACCGAATCGAGAAACCAGACCGAACCGAACATAAATCGGTCCGGTCATCGGTACACCATTTTCCTCATTTTTGGTCTTCGATCCGGTTCGATCTTACGCAAAACCGACTATTATGCTTTGTTTGACTAGACCGGACCGAACCAGGTTTGGACTAACATTTCGGTCTGAACTTTTGGACCAAATCGGTTTTCGGTCCAGTCCGATCCTGATCGGTCCGGTCCGATTTTCGGTCAGCCTTACTATGAGGTATATCCGTATATAAATTATTTGAAATATACGAGGCGAAAATATAGGAAATTATTAAATCTCAAGGGGCTAAACAACAATATTCTTTAAATTTAACTGACAAGTACTACAACTACTAGCGCCAAAATATTCTTTCCTTCACTTCACTTCTCTTATAAACTAACACCACCTTGATCAATCTGAACTAGCTCCATTTTGAACTCAATCTCGAGCTTCGGTTTTGGTTTACGGACAAGGGTTTTCGTGCTTTTTGTACTAGCTAAATGACTGAAGGAATTCACGGATTTTCGTCGCCTAGATCAGATGTTTTTCCTGCAGGTTTACGCGTACTTGTCGTTGATGATGATCCTACTTGGCTTAAAATCTTAGAGAAGATGCTTAAAAAGTGTGCTTATGAAGGTCCTTATTACTTCATCATTAGCTTAATTTGTTTGTAGTATTGTATATATTCAGTTGTATATGTATTTTGTGACCGTTTTACCCTTCCATTTATCAACATTTCTATTAACGGGAGGGGTAAAATGGTTACAATTTAC
Source organism: Tanacetum coccineum (assembly GCA_026074375.1). NCBI lineage: Eukaryota > Viridiplantae > Streptophyta > Magnoliopsida > Asterales > Asteraceae > Tanacetum > Tanacetum coccineum. Next base: position 15,070 of record BQNB010135599.1, on the reverse strand, counting down.
ACACAATAGACGGTTTTTAAAATTATTATGATATATACAATAAGAAAAAATAAAGATGGCTACACGTTAAATATTGTTGTATATATTCTGTTGTATGTATTTTGTGACCATTTTACCCTTCCATTTATCAACATTTCTATTAACGGAAGGGGTAAAATGGTCACAATTTACACACAATAGACGGTTTTTAAAATTATGATATACTCATTTACAATAAGAAAAATAAAGATGGCTACACGTTAAAGCAAAAAGTGACAAGCTAGTTACATTTTTCTGACTTATGGATTATTCATAGTTATGTTTTGAGAGAGGATATAGATTTTTTGGCGACCCGAGTAATATAGTACTAAAGTACTGATTTTGAGCCTGTAAGGAGCGTTATCTAAGATAACAAGGTACGTTTTTTTTTTGTTCTTGCAGTGACTACATGTGGACTAGCTATCGAAGCATTGGATCTGCTTCGTGAGAGAAAAGACGGGTTTGACATTGTAATAAGTGATGTTAACATGCCTGATATGGATGGTTTCAAGCTTCTCGAGCATGTTGGACTAGAGATGGATCTTCCCGTCATAAGTCAGATTCTATATTTTTAGCTATATATATACGTTAAATCCTAGTATAAGCTTCTGATAGCGTTTAATGGACTTAATGCAGTGATGTCAGTTGATGGAGAAACAAGCAGAGTTATGAGAGGTGTCCAACACGGGGCGTGTGACTATCTTCTGAAGCCGATTAGAATGAAGGAGCTAAGAAACATATGGCAGCATGTTTACAGGAAGAAGATACACGAGGTGAGAGATTCTGAAAGTCTCGAAGGTCTTGAAGAGATTTTGATGATGAGAAATGTATCTGAACACTCTGATGACGGTAATTACTTGCTTTGTGGAGGTGACTTTACACCAGGTAAGAAAAGAAAAGACGCTGAACATAAGTACAACGAGAAAGACTTTTCTGACCATTCTTCGGTCAAGAAAGCAAGAGTCGTTTGGACTGTCGATCTGCATCAGAAATTTGTCAAAGCTGTAAATCTTATTGGTTTCGAGAGTGAGTCGTGTCACATAAGCTTTTCTTTCTGAAGATGGTTTTGATAGTTTTTATATATCTTACGGTTTTTTTGTAATGGCAGAAGTAGGTCCTAAGAAAATACTTGACCTCATGAATGTGCCATGGTTAACGCGTGAGAATGTTGCAAGTCACTTGCAGGTATTTCTGCCAGCTCTGCATTTCTTTTCTCGGTATAAAGTAATTGACAACGAGTTCTCTCATAAATTGTTTTTAAATAGTACAGAAATATCGCCTGTACTTAACTAGGTTGCAAAAAGATGATCTCAAAACTACATCTAGTGGGCTAAAGCTCCCGGAGTTTTCTCCAAGAGATGCAGCTGGAGACCGTACGGAATCTGTAAAAGTGAAACAAAACGAAGCGGTCAATAGCTACCGAACTCACAGCAATCCTCATGTCCAGAATACTAGTTCAAAAATTCAAGAAGTTGACTTCAAATGTTCTGCATCATTGAAGCCGATAAAACCTAAAAAGATATTGACTGGTTATGCAGTCGATGGTCACAAGGCCAGCAGCTCAAACATCAGATCTAGCAACTCATTTGGGTCAACTGAGTACTCGACGTTTAATACCGTGTTACCAACTCACTACTCGTGGAACAGTGGTTATACAGAGATCCAGTTCAAACAAGAGCCGGCCCAACAGTTTCGGGTACAAAATGGTTTCTCCAATATCGGACTGTCATCTCAGCAGGTGCAGTCATCTGCACATGGTCAAACTTTAATTAAAGAAAGGGACAAGCCAGCAAACTTTGGTTCCTGCAGTTTGCAGCCACCTGATCCTGTCACCAGTTCAACGTGGAGCATGAAAGATAATCAAAGTTTGGAACCAACATCCATAAATAATATGGAATTGTCTGCTTTTTTGCTTCAAGGTCAACATTGTTCTATAGCAAATCTTGACACGCAAAACAAACAAGCCCTCGAGTTTAATGGACCAGAGTTCATTGATGATGTTCCTTCAAACTTATACGATGCACTAAGATTTGACTACGAGTATCCTCCTGACTTGTTGGAATGCCCTCCTGACTCGTTAGAATATCATGTAATAGATCAAGGCCTATTCATAGTCTGATCATACCACATCCCCATTACCGTTCATGTGCGTTCAAGAAGCTAAAACACGATGTGGGTCAGAAGGATCCTCGTCAACAAGAACTTCAGGCATGCAACATGGACAAGGAAAGATACTATTTTGTTTGGGGGTACATACATTGATCCTTTGCAGCAATTTACATAGAACTTGTTTCTTATAACAGATAGAATAATACTTTTAACTTGCATACAAAATCTGTAAAACTCGACAAGAGCCAAAAAAAGAAAAAATATTACAAAACTTAACCGTTACATGATGTTGAAAGAAGCAATCAACAAACAACACTACTTGTGAAAACACATTCAACGTATTATTTCGTTGACATCAAGGTTGAATCGTGCACTTTTTTCTTTGACATATAACTACTTAGTTTCTTCTTATTTATTTCTATAAAATTCTTTGGCTTGGAAGATGACCTCCAAGGCGGAGATTGAGTATCCTCTACTGGTCTGGGAGCTGGCTTCCTTCCAAGCTTTGGTGAGCACGGTTTTGTAGGTGTAACCTGCACAACACAGAACACAATTACAGATCAGACACAGAACACAACACAGAACACAATAACGGTTTTAAAAATATCGAAGCAATCACACAAGTTCTGATAACTGAGATGTTTACCTTCTGCATGCTATTTATTGGCGCTTTTGTTTCACGTGTAGTTGGTTTCACCTCTACAGCAGTGCTCCATCGCAACCTTTTATTGTCACTCCTAGCTTTCTCCTGTAACACCAGTAAAAGGTTATTTTAGAACACGTCAAATGTCATTGGGAACAAAGAGATTTACATTGTTACAGACCTTTAATTTTGGTTGAAACTGAATCTTTTTTGTGTCGTTGGTGTTGCCCTTTTCTTCTATCTTCTTAAAAAACTGTAGTGATAACAATAAAACATAACAATAAAACATCAAGAACATGAGAGGATAGTGTGCTTAGTGAAAAGCAAAAAACATCAAGTTCTGGACTTGCCTCTTTACGTTTTGCTGCTCTTTCATCACTTCTAAAGCTAAATGATGACGGCACAGTAGGGGATCTCGGTTTCTTTGTACATGGACTTGATGTGTCCGAATGGCTGATGCAATAATTTATAAGTAGTCATTAGGACATGTAACATCTATAGGATACGTAATACATTAGATAAAAAAATAATGGTTCTTACTTTGTTGAATGGGACTTCGGGGTAACTGTTCTGCTGCCATTGACTAAACGCTCACTCGGTGTTTTAGACCTGAAAAACCACAGTAAATGTTCATAAACTTATATCGACTTACCTTCAAGCTGTTTATAAAAAGTGTTTCGAGATAAATTTACCTCGCGTGTTCTGGTCTTGGAAGCACCTGAGAATTCTCCTTAAGTCCACTGACCGACACCTGTGAATCGCAACGAATGATTAAACCGCTGTTAAAGTACTTAAATGTGATTGTAGAAAGTTGGAGTACCCTGGTTAGAGCTTGTTGAGTCAGTCTATCGTTAGGTTTACTTGTAGTTTTTGAGGCCACGTCCTTATTTCGAGCAGCAGGAAAATTCATTGACATATGAAGGGATTGTAAAACTGATCGCTTTTTATCTGTCACAACTCCTGCAGCCTTCTTAGGGTGAACTGTAGGAGTCAGTGGTGCTTTACGAGGACTCTGAAGCTTTTTGTATGGTTCATTTCTACTTGGAGATTTGGCCGATGTAACTTCATGTTTTATCTGCCCTGATAATTTTAACCGGATCACTAGCAGCATCCTATAAGCAAACGTCATAAAAGTTATCAAACATTAAGAGTAAACGTCGATAGATTTTAGAACCATTAGCAATGGTACATACCTTGATGTGTCTTTTCTTAATTTTGTCAACAAGACTAGACCGGTTTGAAACCTTGACCTGAAACTGATGATCCTCAAAGTCAACATTTCCGGTCGACATTTTGACCTTTTCCACTTGGCTGGTACTCGGTACGTTATTCTCAAAATCACAAACTTGAATTGTACTCGAGATGATGTCATCACTATTAACTGGACTTATTGTACTAGGTGCGTGAACATCTACTTTTGACGCTATTCCCTGTCTGACAGTCTGTTACCAGCTCGGATTCCTCTTGGTGTCATCTAACAACTGAATCCGTCTTGAATAGCAACAGACTAATGTTGGTTATAACGTTTATTTGAGGGGAGTAATTAGGAGGAGCCTGGTTTTCTTTCTCGTGTAATTTTGCAGTTTTCTTAAGTGCAAAATTTTTGTAATGCGCCTCGAAAAAAGCTTTCTTCTCAGCAACAACACCTGGTCTAGAGTATTTTTGTACATCTTCAAGGGTGTCTGTTGTTGAGAAAAACGAAGACCATCTTCCCAATTTCAATGGTTCAGTCAGACCCGCCCAAATGAAATAGATGTCGTTAAGGCCCGAATCGGGTCCCCTAGGCACATAATAATATCTTAGAGTCAACAACCTATTTCATACACAAAAGGTACTCCCGCAATCTACAATACACATCTCAGAGTCCAAAAGGTCAAATTTGAACTTTTTCTTTTTATCCATTTCATAATGAGCAAGTACAACAAATACACTTCCAATAATACATAATATCCACTTAACCGCAACCATAATTTTGTATCAGGTTCATAGTAGTAACCCTAATTTAGTGAACCCCGAAATCGCAAGCTAACTCTTTTTCTGACACTCAAATGGTCTAAAGTTTTACTTTTTCAGGACGAAGTTTACATGAAACATTACATCTTCATTAACAGTAACTATACCTCACAGAATTAAAAGCCATAGCATGTATAAGATAAGAAACTATAAACAAACGAAGGCGACGATTAAGAATATAAAACCAAATTTTGACCAATTGGTATCCACTCTGGCAAAGTCATACATGACTTTTGTAGAACAGATAAAGAATATAAATCCTAGAAACAATTTTCTATAATTTAGGGTTCGTGATAACTATTCTTGAAAGTAACTCCTAGACCATAAACCAATCACATTCGAAGAAAATAATAAACAAAATGCAAACCCTAATCAAATTCTTATCAAACTTTTAAAACCAGTCATAAATTAGGGTTCTTGTTACAAAATCTTGAACTATTCAAGAAACACTAAATCCATATCCAAACACCCCAAATTCACTCAAATCAATACTAGAAACCCTAAAAACCATATCCAAACACCCCAAAAAAACATTTATCCTTAGGCCGCGTACTTTTGAGTCAAAATAAATGATAAAAAGTATGAACTTTTAGCAAAATTACACATTTTTAAACCAAACCCAAATCAAATTCACATCAAACTTCAAAAACCAATCATAAATTAGTGTTCTTGATCACAAATCTTGAAAAAAAAACTATAAAAAAGGGTTCTTGACATGAAACTAACCTCTTTAATTTCGCAAGAAGCGAACAACGGCTGCGAATTCGATCTCATCATACAAGGAACTGCTGCTTCACCCATTTCTATTAAATCAATAAATCAAAAACTTAGTGTAATTTTTTGAAGGGTTTGTTTTTTATAATTTTTTGTGAAGAAGAATATATATTGTGATGTTTCCAACGTCTAGTTATGGTATGATTTTGTGATTTGTTTAAGCAAATGTGGTGATTGGAGGGTTTTTTTGAGTGTGGGTCCCACAGGTCTTGCAACGGCTATATTATGCGATCTTTGGGATGCAAATTAGATTCAATGGATGATAGATTTGGGAATACTTTTAACATATTGTATGAGGTATTTCATAATGGGCTGGAGCTGGGGCTGGGGCTGGGGCTTTTATTATAAGCCGAAATTAAAATTTGTATTTTTTTAAACTTGTTTGGCAAATGGGCTGGGGCTGGGGCTTATTATTGTAAAATTACTAAAAAGGACATAATTAAATAAATTTTTAATGTATGTTAGATATTTTTAGGGGTATATAAGTAATTATTGGTTCATAAGCCCCGGGCTAAAGTTTTTAGCCCCTTTTATGGGGCTGGGGCTTATAAAGGCTTATGACTTCATAAGCCCGCGTGACAAACGGGGCTTATTTTATAAGCCGGCTTATTTTAAAAGCCCAAGCCCCAATAAGCCCCTACAAGCCCTTATCCAAACACACCCTAGATATGATGAACATGAAGATTTGATATGTATCAATATATGATTAACTATGATTGATGAACATTTAGGCCATGATTGATGAATATTCAAGACACGATTGATGAATATTTAGATCACGATTGATAAACATTTAGACCATGTTTGATAAACATTTAAACAATGATCATGATTGATAAATATTTGGTATTTGATGAACTTGTGAGCAAAGTATTGATGGATATTTTGTTATTATTAAACTTAAATTGATAAAGATAAAAAATTAATGAAGAACATTTATTAATAAATCAAAAGAAAACCATAAAACAATTTATATTAATGAACATAGACGGATGAATATAACAAACATTATTTTGATAAACATTAGTTGATTAACCTAACAAGTTGTTGAGTTACTAATGACAACAACTCACAAACTCACAAAAAACCAAAATCACAACACTCGCATCCTCAAATAACAACTTCAAACTCGGCTTCTTTACAATCAAACACTCCAAATCATATTTATCCAATCGCCAAACACCCTTATAAACTCTTATATACGGGTACTCATCTATTGAAACATTCTGTGATAAACACTAAGAAACTCTAAAATTACAAAATTACTTCATTGAAGCCTTTTGTGACGAACACTTACTAAATTTGAAACTTAGTTTACTTTGATGAACATTCTTTTTTTAACAACAATTTCTTTTCTATATACCCTACACCATCTATCTCACAAATGCCTTAAACAAGACTTGAATCCACAACCACTAGATTGGCATGCAACTCACAATACCATTAGACGAAATGCATTTGGTTTGTGTGATTCACACTTACTTTGAATAACATTATGCGATGGACACTTACTTGACTAACAATTTGAAGTTGAACTTGGAGAAAAAAAGTTTTGAAAGATATGAAATTTAGAGAAGAAAAGAGAGGGTGGAATGGGAAAAAATAGGTTGGGAATCACAAGTGTGAGGTTGGTAAAGCCCTTTTAGACTTTGTAGAGATTGAAATTATTGTCTGACCATTTGGACACGATCGCAAGTAGAGGTGCAAACAAGTCAAGCTTTTATCAAGTAACTCGAGCTCGAGCTTGACTCGATCGAGTCGAGTTTTTATCGAGCTCAAGCCCGAGCCCGAGCCTAATAAACCAACTCGAAACACATAACGAGCCGAGCTCGAGCTTTTATTGAGCTTTTCGAGCCTTTAAGAACATATATATTTTTCTTATACATATTCATATAACAACGTTAAGGCTTTTATGTTGACCTGGTCTTTTCGTCGTGCTCCTAGAAGCGGAGTGGAACAAGATCAGTTGACGGATTTGACGACTTACGTGGAAGGTTTTGTTCTTGGTGTCACGCCTGATAGGTGGTATTGGACGCTTGATGGTTCGGGTGAGTTCTCGGTAGCTTCGTCTAGAAAGGTTATTGATGATAACAGGTTTCCGGAAGTGTCTACTCAAACTCGATGGATAAAAGCGGTGCCAATTAAGGTTAACATTCATGCGTGGAAGGTGAGAATGAATTGTTTGCCTACCCGTCTTAATATATCCCGGAGAGGTATAGATATTCCGTCTATTCTTTGTCCCGTTTGTGGTAGCGTCACGGAATCGTCAAGTCATTTATTTTTTGATTGCCTTGTTGCGAAAGATAATTTTCGCAAGATTTGCCGTTGGTGGGAGGTGGATTTCATGGAAGTGCATACGTTCGATGAATGGGTTTCTTGGATCGTAAATCTTCGGATTCCTATCAAGCATAAAAGGTTGTTAGAAGGGGTGTGTTTTGGGTTGTGGTGGCTAATTTGGGCTTATCGTAATAAGTGTGTCTTTTGTGTGGTTTCTCCTTCTAAGGCGGATATTTTTGATGATGTTGTGTCGTATTCTTTTTATTGGAGTCGGTTTAGATGTAATGTGTCGTTTAGTTGGGTTGATTGGCTAAAAAATCCTCATCTTGTAACTTTGTAATTTTTCTAGCTTCTTGCTAGTTTTTTAATAAAGTGTTATTAAAAAAAATACTCTTTTTTTACATGTAACATGGACATGTGGACTTTTAAAGAAATAATTGGTACTCCATACTTTTTATCACTAATCATTATTGTGTTACCCACATTATATTATACTTATATACTTATTAAACATGAGTCGTCGCTATCTTTAAAGTACACGACTCTCGAAGTAATAAAATAATAAAATCAAATTGTACGAAAATAGTTTTTAAAAGGACTAACTTTGCTACCGATTGATAATCCAGGGATTATTTTCATAAAAAAATTCATAAACAGTTTACACAAAAAGTCACTGGATTATCGGTTCGTTTCACAGTTAGTCCTACGCACTTTGCGGCAGAGCGCGGGTTGTTGTAAACCTCGTTTCTATCACCAGACAACTTGATGCGGTATGTTCATAGGCGGAGGGAGGGGGTGACTAGCGGGTGATAGGCCCCCTCCGATCAACCCATTATTCCCGACTCTTATAAGGCCCAATACCCATAATTTAGAAATTATATGTCGTAAGTCTCCCCCAATTACTCTATTATATACTCATTGAACAAAACGTCATTAAATGCATATTTTATACTTTTCTTGTTTATAATAGTTAGTTCACTCATACTTTTTTTGTTCTTTGTGACTGTTTTGTTGTTATTTTATTTTTCAGTGTTATGTTTTCTAGATTTTTATCTTATTCAATCTTGTAACGTATATTAATGGTGATTTAGAACTCCTGTCATGTAGTAATTAGACGCATAAGATAAACGTACATTTGCAATCCTATTAGGAATTTTGTCTACTCTTTGATAATTTTTAAGCACCAGCAACGTTTGATTAAAAGCTTACATGAGAATACTTGATGGTACGTAATTTGAGTG
>BQNB010135598.1:3816-18133 GCA_026074375.1 Tanacetum coccineum | reverse complement strand
AATAACTACAATCGTCTTCTAAAAGTAGGGTTCGGTTCCCTAAAGTTACACACTTAAAACCCTAAATACGAGTTTGTATATATAGGGTTTTAATCGCGACGGCGTCGCAAGGTTTCTGACGCCGTCGCTTCGCCAAATCTTCTAGGGTTTCTTTTGAGGTGGCTACGTTTTGACGCCGTCAAGCACTTCCTGACGTCGTCCCTTATATACTCTAACGGCGTCACTAGGAATTTCTGACACCGTCTCCATGCACTGTATGCGTATTTCTTCAAGAGTTTTGGTGTAGAGTTATAGTTTTGTCCGTTTCTTCTCCAAATGAGCCCAAGTTATGTGTATTTCCTCAAAAGCCATCCAAATCCTGAAAACACAAAACAGAACGATTAAGCACATAATTTGGGCATATTTACATGATTTTGGGGGTTAAATGACACTGAAAAAGTGTATAAAATGACCCCCCGTCAAATACCCCTACACTTGGGATTTGCTTGTCCTCAAGAAAATAGGTTTTTCTACCTAAACAATAGCTATATCAGGGGTATTTAACCTACTTCTCAAAGATAGTTTACGACACAACCTTCTAGACCTCATAATTAAAAGCACGAAAGTTATATACTAGCACCTCACATAAGTGTTTGGAGTCTCTTTTTCTCTCAGATGTATAATGAATTATAACAATATGGAAAACGGAAAAATAGCTCTCATTACCTGTCCTACCATACAAATTACCATAGGCTTGGTAAATGATCAAACCTCTACTGCTAGGCGCAAGTACTAGAAATTACTATCAAAGAGGTCTTTTAAAAGGTTGTGATTTTCGGGTGTAGGTTAAACAATAATGGAAACGGATAGGATATATTTTGGCAGATTTGGGGTGGTGGTGAGTTAATTAAATATAAGAATATATGCTGAGGCGTTGCTAAGCTAAGATTCGACCACTCTACGGATAAGATAAATGAACTAAGATATACAAACTTTACATCAAACTCTTTTCTTTTTCTTTTCTATTTTCTCCTTTATTGATAAAAGATATTACATAACTTTGGGGTTTATAAATACACCCATACACTTGATTTTTTTCTAACTCATTACAATCAACTAACTATAAACCCGAATTAAAGGGATCAACAAAACATGGAGCGTATTAAGATCTAATAGGGGTAGTAAGTGACTTCTTCCCCAATTCTTCACAAGATAAAAACTACCATGATTCCCAATCATCCCAAAATTGTATACACGGATAAATCACTCGACTTAGCAACTATGTACCCATGTAATAATTAACTGGGTTTGTAACAATAATGTACTAAAAATGTGTACATACAAGGAAGGCTAAGGCTATTTGGGTGTAACACTGGGTGTGGGTTAAACAATGCTCTTCACTAATAATCTGGAATCCACCAGAAGATTACGAGAACCGTGAAAAGGATAAGCTCGAAGGGGGTGTACTAGGGGTATCCTGCACTAAAAATGAATGCATGGCAAAGGTGTGGGGATAGTTATATGATCGAGGTGACCATATTAAAAATACAAGCTTAAAACATGGGTTTATCCTAGTGCCTTTTCTCAATTAGAAAATCCTAATTCTTACTATGCGGTCTTGAGATGCATCACAAAAACAAGTTCTAGAATTTAATACACTACCGGTACACTCTTATAATTTTAAACAGATACCAATGCTCCAGAAAAAGCGACAAAACCACATATGCACAAACACATCCATGGACGCGACACATAAAATTGCTCGTTACTTAACTCGAGCAAGCTAAAGGTAAAATTATCTTAGGCATCAAAAATAGATACCTTAATTCCCAAAGATCTAAAAGCAAACCTTACATTTTTTAGGTAGAATTTTTGAGGGTTTTGTGCTAGTCATATAATTCCTATCCATAAGACACTAATAATACTCAGTTTTCGTCGGTATGTACCATAATTGTTTTTTAAAATTTGGGATAAATTGACCGTCTACGCTATGTTTCGATATATTACACATCATTTTAAGGACAAAGCAAATGACAATTGAAGGAATAGTTTCTAAGGTTTATTTCCCCATACACTTATTTTGAACATTGTCCCCAATGTTCTTAAAAGTACCCGTAAACTAATAAAGGGAAAAGAAAAAGTCAAGAGAAACTAGTACTCCATTGGTTTGCTCAATAATGGAGAAAAAACATGCGATAACTAGCTAAATCGTCATCTAAGAGTTATCCTCATGAAACTCCTAAGAACTTCTGGGTTCTTCTCATCAAATATAACCTGTAAATCAAAGATAAAGTCAACTACACCTGGCATAAATTCGACGGGATAATGGTATATACAAGAAAACTTTTAGGGTTTAGACTTTATAAAGCAGTAAAGATAGGATGCATATGTTAATGTAATCGTAGGTTTTTGCAGGTTTTCAAGAAAATTACAAATGTTGGAGATTATACAAAATTAATTTTCAAACATTTAAAAAGAATAAGAAATTCACAAGTGCTAGAGACGCGACGCCGTCATGATAAATCCTGACGCTGTCTCCACACACTGTGAATAAACTTTTGTTCATTTTTTGCAAAAAAAATCTGCACGCAAATCTATTAGTTATTTTCTATAGAGAGCACTGCATAAAATCTGAGATTAATTATCACAATCATATGACTCGAAACTGACACAAGACGCGAATTAATCTAAATAATTTATTTGATATGCTTGAAATGGTTCTTAGAAACCGGATTTTTCTCTAACAAATTTTTATGAAATACCTTTGATTGCAATTAATACGAGGTTAAAGACAAAACAAAGCATGATCATGTAATAATTCAAACATATAAAAACAAATAAAATAGAATTAAAACACACAAGACACTCCTAAAATGCATTAAATGAAAATAATTGGGTTTCCTCCCAACAAGCGCTTTTGTTTATTTAACAAGTCTTGTAGCTACACTCAGAGTTACACGTCTTTAAGTGATCTCGTGCAGGCTCACATGCCCACGGGTGAGCCATTCTTTCATATTCTCGTCAATTTGGTTTTCAGGACCTATATTTAAACAATTCTTGTACATGAACTTATTTTTCTCATGGGAATACTTAAGTCCGCCCATTAAATCCTGTTGGCTAAGTTCTAATATGGGCAGGATCTTGTTCCAATCAAAGTTCTTAAGTCTAGGTATTGTGCGGGGCATATGATAAATGTATGTATCAAATATCCTAGTGAATGAAATTAGCCCCTTAACACAGTCGTACTCACATTGACTCATAGTTCTAAAGGGTCTTCCCATCACAACATCTTCCACGTGGCTTACAATGAATTCCCCTATGTCTTCTAACACCACAAAGTTCGTAATGTAAGTGAGACTTCCGACAAACACATAAATGTTCCTAACATTAGCAACTAAGTTCTCTCCAGTGCTTTCGAGTCCTTCCACCATTATAGTTTTATAGGCTTTACGCGTGATAATGTTTATTGGCAAAAAAGGGTCGAAGTAGGAAACAAACTTCCTAAAACCAATTTTATATAGGAATACTAAGTCCTCTCAATAAAAAATGTTAATTATTCCACAGGGGTAGAAATTTCCCGCATTTCCATATTCTTCTGACTCATCAATCACTTCACCGTCATCTGATTTGTCATCAGAGTCCAAAAAGGGTAAAACAAGGGGTGTATCGATCAATTTGTCTTTGGACTCAAGGTCATCCATGTCAATTTTATTGGGTGAGATTGCATAGTCAACCTTCTGAAGGTGAGAATTGATCATGGCCGAGATTGCATGGAGCTCATGGAGCTCTTAAGAAATCCTGGCACGGAGACCGTTTGGCGAGATTGGTACATATGGATTCACGTTCTCCATAAGGGTGAATGGAATAGTCAAATGGGACTTACGAAACAAACATACAAAGAAGAGATAGACTAAAAGAAAGCTAATTGACAAGAAATAAAATCTCACTAGATAGGAATCAAGCGAGTAGACCTACGCTAGACAATATTCGAAACCTAACTACTCCCTACGTAGTGGCGCTAAAAACTTGATGTGCGGTTATTGCATCACATAAGTTTTACAACTCCCTAGGCAGAGCACCTAACCATTGTAATGTAGTAAGGTAAGACTCGGGGGTTGTTATCGTTCTCTAGGAGAATAGGTTGGGAAGGCTCAAACAGAATTTAACAAAGGTCTAATGGGTTAAGAGAAGATTCTTTTTGTATTTTTATATTTTTAATAAAGCAGGTAAAATCATGGTTTTAGAGGTTTGGTTTGGTTTTAATTAAACAAACAATAAATCTAAACTAATTTTGGTGATAACTATATGGTAAGCATTAGTAGGATCATTGAAGTTTCTTAGTCCTTGGTTTGTAGTGAACTGCTTACCCCCCCCCCCACTTCATTATTACGCAAGGATGCATAATCAACAAAAGCTTGCTTGGTATTTTCCATGCAACATAGAGTGTCGTCCACTGCAGACCTCGCATGAAGAAGCGATTTTGTTCACTTGAACGGATGATTTAGAAGCATGATGAGCTTCCATCAAGCGTTGGACTTGATCTTCAAGCTCGATGAGATGACGGTCGGATGTACTCGAGACATCTTGAGGTAAAGAGTTTGTCTTGACCGATTTAGCAAAGTCCCTTGGGTCATTCCAACTTTCATTGTCATAGAGGGCTAGGTCCTCTAATAGTGCCCAGGATTCTTGCGTTTTTGTCACAAAGCTTACCACCAGCCGACAGATCGATGGTTCGCTTTGTGGCAGGATTGACATGGTCATAAAAGATTTAGACTTAGAGCCAAAGATTGATGCCATGATGAGGGACTTTTTGGAGTAAGTTCTTGAAACGAGTCCATGCTTCAGAAAGATTTACCTTGATGTTGTTGGAACATCGGGATGTCATTTCAGAGTTTTGCAGTCCTTCCTGGTGGAAAGAATTGAGCAAGGAAACGAGTAGTAAGATCCCCCCAGGTGGAGATAGATCTTGCAGGAAGACATTCAAGCCAATTGCTAGCTTGATCGTAAAGGGAAAATTGAAATAAATGCAAGCGTGTCCTTTCCCTATTTGCAACATCAAGGTCAAGTGAGTCCACTAGTTTTAGAAAATCCTTAAGATGTTGGTTTGGATCCTCGGACCGAAGTCCGTGGAAAGAGCATCCGTTTTGCACCAACCGGATGGTGTCGAATCGCAGAGGCACCACATTATTCCCATCGGGGAGCTCAATGTCTTTTGATATCCCTCGTGGCTAGGTCTGGCGTAGTCTACTAAGGTACGGATAGGGTTTTCGTCTCCTAGGGAGGTCAACGAAAAGATTTACAAAAACAAAGGGAACGAAGAAAAAGATAGACTAGAGAAAGCTAATTAATAGAAAATAAAATTCTCACTTGATAGGAATCAAGCGAGTAGATCTAAGCTAGATAAAGTTTGAAACCTAACTATTCCCTGGCAATGGCGACAAAAACTTGAATCGCGTCCCCTTGTAACAGCCACAATTTTACAACTACCCTACGCAGAGCACCTAACCATTGTAGTGTAGTATAGGTAAGACTTGAGGATTATGCACTACTCCTCAGTTGCTTCTCCTGATCGTATTGCTTTGTCACACTTGTGATGATCTGTGTAAGTATTTCCTAGGTCATGAACATATTACACGAATCTTCACATGGTCTATATAAAATAATCATTATATTGTAATAGGTTCTATGTAATATTCCGTTATGCACTGCCACATGTGTTTGAAGACTATTATAGGCCCCTAAGAGTACATTACACGCATTTAAAACACTTAAGAGGGATCAACTATATTAGGGGTAAGGTAGTATGAAGACTGTTCTCGATGGTATCCTTTCTATACACTCGCATTTTCCTAGATGTCTATGTCAATTTAATATCTTATGGATACTTTTCTTAAGCCTAACGCGCACATCCATCACAAAAAGCAACATTAAAAGGATCTACAAACTAAGTTTCATGCAATCATAAGTAAATACTAATGGATCTAGCCTAGCATGTTAAAACAAAGTGAAGAACAAGAATCAATCACACAACACTTAGACATATTGAATGATAAAAGATAGGAGATCTCACTTGATAAGAACATGTAATTAAGGATGATACAAGAGGGTTTTAATACCCTAAAAATGGCCTAAATAATAACTACAATCGTCTTCTAAAAGTAGGGTTCGGTTCCCTAAAGTTACACACTTAAAACCCTAAATACGAGTTTGTATATATAGGATTTCAATCGCGACGGCGTCGCCGTCGCTTCGCCAAATCTTTTAGGGTTTCTTTTGAGGCGGATATGTTCTGACGTCGTCAAGCACTTCCTGACGCTATCCCTTGTACACTCTGACAGCGTCGCTAGGAATTTCCGACTCCGTCTCCACGCACTATATGCGTATTTCTTCAAGAGTTTTGGTGCAGAGTTGTAGTCTGGTCCATTTCTTCTCCAAATGAGCCCAAGTCACGTGTATTTCTTCCAAAAGCCATCCAAGTGCTGAAAACACAAAAAGGAACGATTAAGTACATAATTTGGGCATATTTGTATGATTTAGGGGGTTAAATGACCCTGAAAAAGTGTATAAAATGACACCTCATCATTGGTTAAATGCATCAAGCCTATCATTAAAAGACAAACCAAGATGCATTCAAGGCAAGTAATGATGAAAGATCTCAAAGGAAAAGTCAAAAGACAATAGACAAAGATAAAGACAAAGAAAAGATCAAGATCACAAGCGCATGATTGGAACAAAAGGAAATAACATAATTATTACACGAACAAGACTCAAGATTAAGACAAGAAGCATCAAAGATTAAATATCAAGGTCACAAAGAGAGATCTCAATGATCACCCCTTAGGGGGAGATTGTTAGTATTAAAAGTGTTGATCATAAATGTAATTTAAGAGAGATCTCAATGATCATCCCTTAAGGGGAGATTATTAGGATTACTATTTTATAGAAGTGACGATCATTAGCAATCTCATAGTTCTTGTAATACATAGACATATGGTTAGCATGAAATAGTTAGTGAAATAGACTAAGTTATGAGTGTACGTGAGATAGTATTGAAACTATCCCACATCGCCCATGAGGTGAAGTGTGGAGACAACCTTATGTTATAAAAGGGGTCTCCCACATCACGAAAGGGTGTGAGAGTGTGTGTTAGGAAGGGTGTAAGAGAAACAACTTTCCTTTCCTTTGAAATAAACAAGTTCTATACAAACACCTCCACCAATCTAGTCTTTCTTTCTTTTTACTTATTTAGTGTATTATGGATGTGTGATATGATATATTAGATTCTATATATAGGAAACAAGGAAAGCTTCTAGAGTCTTAATACTTGTACAATAAGTATTGTAGTTTAACAAAAAATCAAACACCCCCTCCCTCAGGGTTGGTCGACCGAATCCACACCCTTAGGGGTTTGTGGTTTGGTCTTTTGTCATTTATTACCCTCTAATATTTATCATGGATAAATATTAGACTTAGGTAATTATCGTTTAACCCTTTAATAAAAATAACGCCATATTTTCATTTCCTTGTTACTCTCATTTCATTTTGTAACCCGTTTCCTATTTTCGCTTGATGTCACACCCCGAAAATGACGAAAACTCAGGAATGCAACATAATGATCAATCATAACACAAGATACAAAATAGAGAAAACTACATTGCATAAACTCCAAGTGCTATGAAGACCATCAACCTCGAACAACCTCGAGTGATGTCCCAAATCGTAACTAAAATCCACAATCTCTTACAATTGTTTATATGTCCACACAGGGGACCATAATCCAAACTTAATCCAAAACATCCAAATACTAGAATCAAGCAACAAGCAAGCAAGACTTCAAACAAAATTCCACACAGGATACTTCTAAGTCTGCTATCACAATCACCAAACTACTCTTCTTTCACTTCACCTGAAAATGATACTTGAAAACGTCAACAATAATGTTGGTGAGCTCGTAGGTTTGACCTTAAACCCAAAAGTTGTGTCAATATTTCAACAGTGGACAATAGTGCTATATGACAGTGAATATATGCTAAGAATCCAAGACATAGCATCCCCGCTAGCAATCATAATATGTCACTTACGCACCTAAAGGGCCTACCAGCTGGAGCACTAATATTAGGGCAGGACCTCACACAAACTTGGGTAGGCGTACCTATCTGCTCCCATAATCACACAAATATTAGGTAGGCGTACCCATCCGATCCCATAATCTCACAACACTAGGTAGGCGTACCCATTCGATCCAATAATCATGTATAATATTTACATAACAGTCATAAGCACATATCTTGTCCCAAAAACAAAACCACATTTCGTATAGTTTAATTCAAAAAATTTCAAAACACATTTGAGTATCATTTTCCCCCAACGGAAAAACAGTAAAAAAGTGGCTACGAGAACTCACCTAAGCAAGTCTTTAGCAACCAAATCTCAATCACACAAGCAAATGCAACAACGCCCGTACACGACCTAGTCCAGTTAATGTCCCAATTTAATCATTCAATTCCAAAACAATCTTCACGTTTGATGCATAGAGTTTAGACGCGTTGTACAATTACCCAAAACAATTTAGTGGTGTGATGGTTGACGACATATCTTCACAATCATATCAATCTCATTACTCGGTAATACATACTTATACTATTTAAAGAAAATAGATAAGTAATATAAATAAATATTTATAATTAATAATTATAAATATATTTCGACAAGTCCATTCGGTAAACCTTAGTCACCTCAAAATAATCCTAATATGGTTAAAAATGAAACGTTTACTCATAATAAATACATTAGAGAAGTTTCGAGAAAATTATATTTTTTGTCTTTTAGTGAATTTATTAAATAAATAAAATAATTAAATAATATTTTATTATTTAAAAATCAAAAATCATGTTTTTAGGAAAATTTCTAAGTATAAACTTTTTACGAAATTTCGACATGACCCGTACGCTCAAACAACGTTTTCCAAGGTTTCAAACCTTATTTTCAACACTTTTCATAAATTCGACACTTTTCGACAAAATTCCAAATTCTCAATCTTTAACGTTTACTAAAATGTTTTTCCCAAAATATTGTTCCATATCACTTCGTAAACACATTTTCATTTTCAAAAGTCCATCAAAATCTATTACGACCTAAATTATCGCTTATTGGGCTTTAAGGCCAAACAGGGTCATTAGGATATTTACAAGTCCAAAATACGATCCAAGTCTAAAACCAAGGTCCATTTACATATATAAGTATATACTTATATGTATAAAATAATCCGGACCACAATAAGTCCTCCCATTAAGCCGCGGCTTAAATAGACTTATTGGGCCGTGAGTCCAATAGCTCAAAAATACGTATATTAAGCTTGAAAATAAGCTAATAAGCTACGTATCGCATTTGGTTACTACCATCAGCCTCAAATATATGAGTCCGCAACATATGCCATAACAAAAAAAATCAAAATCACTTTCTTAATGAATTTGGAAAGTTTTCGTGGCATATAAGCCCAAAATAAGCCAAAAATAACTTGAAAATAAGCTATTTAAGCTAATATCAAAAATAAGCTATCTAGCAACATATATTATTCAACCATCACGACCACAATATCAAAACTACAAAATCCATGTTCTTTCTTTTTTTATATTACACGAACCAAGCACCCCTTTAATCATCGTTTCGGATTCTAAAAATTCGATTTTCACAACGATCAAGTTGTACAAACTAATCATCTATGCATCAAAACAAACCAAAAGGACATACGAAAATATAATTTGAAAATTACAGAAAATTATTTCAAAAATGTATATTTCGAACACGAACCGGACAACCCAAACGTTGTTTTAATGAACACCCAAATACTCATATCAACCCGGAATATCACGTTCTCGATCAAAGTTGGAATTTTTATGGTGGATTGTTGTTGGTAGGTGGCGGACGTAGCAAGATTACACACACTTATGTGTGTTTTTTTTTGAAAATGGATAATGAATGAAAAAAGGATTTCTTAGCGGAACTATATTTAGTAATCCCTTTCGACACATTAGCTAAAATTAAGCCACCTTGTCACCCTTAATAAACTCAGATGAACGGCTTATGCATCCAAGGAGGCCTTCGGGTCTTTCTTTTCGTGCGGGATCAACTAAAATACTCGTAAAAACTCAACCGTAAAATTGACCCCAAAAGTTATTTGCATTTTTATTCACTTTAAAAGTACTTTTCCATTAACCTAGAGTATTCACACGACATATTTTCACTTCAAACCCTTTCAAAACTCATTTGGACATTAACGGACGTGTCAGACTAGTTTTTCGGAATTTCTCAAAATTCACGGGTCAAACCACCCGGAATACAAATAACACAATAATACCTTCCAAAAGGGATTATTAATCACAATAAACCACCATTCGTCACAATACTCATAAAATCACCACCGTCAACACGGTACAAAAATCTGACTAAACTGAAAAAAGTCAAATAGTCAAAGGACTATAAATGAAATATTCAGAACATAAAAAAGGTAAAGGTTACATTCTACCCCCCTTAAAAGAATTTCGTCCCCAAAATTCATTTACTAACATCACTAAACAAAAGCGGGTACTTCAATTTCATCTGATCTTCACGTTCCCACGTGAATTCAGGGCCACGTTTCGAATTCCACCAAACCTTGACGATGGAAATCCTACTACGTTTCAACTTCTTAAACTCCCTTTCCAAAATTTCCACAGGATCTTCCACAAAATTCAACTTAGCATCAACTCGAATCTCATCCAAAGGCACTTGCAGTGTTGGATCAGCCAAACACTTTTTAAGGTTCGACACGTGGAACGTGTCATGAACACCATTCAATTTCTCAGGCAAATCTAACTGATAGGCCACATGGCCTACCTTTTTGATAATCTCAAAAGGTCCAACAAATCTAGGTGCTAACTTCCCTTTCTTCCCAAAGCGTATACCAACCTTTCCAGGTAGATACTTTGAGCAAGACATAGTCACCTACACTAAACTCTAGAGGCTTCCTCCTCTTATCAGCATAACTTTTCTGACGATCACGCGCAGCCTTAAGTCTATCCTTATTCTGTGAGATCTTCTTAGTAGTCTCTTGCACTAACTCAAGTCCTATCAACTGACCTTCCCTAACCTCAGCCCACATAACTGGCGAACGACACTTTCTACCATACAATGCCTCAAACGGAGCACATCTCACACTCATAATGATAACGATTGTTATACGAAAACTCAACCAACAGAAGATGAACATCCCAACTTCCTCCGAAGTCTAGGACGCACGCTTTAAGCATGTCTTCCAAAGTCTGAATAATACGCTCACTCTGACCATCGGTCTGAGGGTGATAAGCCGTACTCATGTCTAAACGAGTTCCTAATGCCTCTTGCATTGACTGCCAAAACCTTGATGTGAAACGACTATCACGATCCGATATAATCGAGATCGACACACCATGTCTAGCAACTATCTCATTCAAATACAATCTAGCCAACCTTTCCATCTTATAATCCTTACGCATAGGTAGAAAATGAGCAGACTTAGACAATTGGTCCACAATGACCCAGATTGTGTCATGCCCACTACTAGTCCTAGGCAACTTAGTCACAAAATCCATATCTATCCCTTCCAATTTCCTTACGGGAGTATCAGGTTGTTGGAGCAAGCCAGATGGCCTTTGATGCTCAGCCTTAACCTTCAAACAAGTCAAACACTTACTAACATACTCAGCTATATCCTTTTTCATTCCAGGCCACCAATACCTATCTCTCAAATCATAATACATCTTATCAGCTCTTGGGTGTACAGATTACTTTGACTTATGGGTTTCATCCATTATCAGGGTTCTTACATCACCCTTCAAAGGTATCCATATTCGATCCAGGTAGTACAAGGTTCCATCACTTCTCTGTTCTATCATCTCATCCAAACCTTTTTGCAATCCTGCAGACTCATCCACAACCTCCTTCTGAGCCGCTAGTATCCTATCCTTGATACTCGACTGAAGGGTTATATTCATAGCTCTAACACTCTTAGGCTTTACTCTTTCCTTCCTACTTAGGGCATCAGCCACCACATTCTCCTTACCAGGATGGTAGCGAATTTCACAGTCATAATCACTAAACAATTCTATCCAGCGACGCTGTCGCATATTCAACTCTTTCTGACTAAAGATATGCTGAAGACTCTTATGATCCGTATAAATGACACTCTTTGTCCCATATAAATAATGTCTCCAGATCTTAAGTACAAACACAATCGCACCTAACTCCAAATCATGGGTAGTATAATTCTTCTCATGAATTTTTAACTGCCTAGACGCATATGCTATCACTTTACCTCTTTGCATTAACACACAGCTTAGTCATATCTCGGACGCATCATAATATACCACAAAGTCTTTTGGTCCATCGGGGAGAGCTAGAACAGGCGCATTACACAACTTATCCTTCAAGGTTTGAAATGCCAATTTTTGTTCCTCACCCCAATCGAAAACCTTACATTTATGAGTCAAGATAGTAAGAGACTTAGCTATCTTAGAAAAGTTCTCCCCCTCATGGACCTACGGTTAATAATATCAGCAATCCTAGATGAACGAACCTCACGTCGGGGTTTTAGAGGCTTTCTAATTCTTAACAGCTTCAATCTTACTAGGGTCTGCATGAATCCCATCACCATTTATCACATGCCCAAGAAACAGCACTTCTCTTATCTAGAATTCACACTTAGAAAACTTAGCATACATTTTCTCCTTTTTGAGCAGTCCTAAGACTAACCTTAAGTGTTCTACATGCTCCTCTTGAGTCTTAGAGTAGATTAAGATATCGTCTATAAACACTATCATAAATTTATCAAGATAAAGCCTACAAACTCTATTCATCAAATCCATAAATACTGCTTGTGCGTTATTCAGTCTAAAGGGCATTACAGTGAACTCGAAATGTCCATAACGAGTTCTAAACGCAGTCTTTGGAATGTCATCCTCATGCACTCTCAGCTGATGGTATCCAGACCTAAGATCTATCTTCGAGAAAAACTATGACCCTTGCAGTTGATCAAATAGATCATCAATTCTAGGAAGTGGATAACGATTCTTAACAGTCAACTTATTCAACTCTCTATAATCAATGCACATTCTAAAAGTGCCATCCTTCTTATTTCCAAACAATACCGGCGATCCCCAAGGCGATGAGCTTGGTCGAATGAAACCTTTGTCTTGGAGTTCCTTGATTTGTCTCGACAACTTCTCCAATTCAGAAGGTGCCAAACGATAGGGAGACTTTGCTACCGGCGTTGCTCTAGGAGTTAACTCAATCCAAAACTCAATTTCCCAAATAGGCGGTAATCCAGATAGATCATCAGGGAATACCTCAGGAAAATATCTAACCATAACAATCTCTTCTTGTTTCTTTTCACTAGCCTTAACACTCATTTTGGGCTTTATATGGGCTTATGATACATGGGCTGGCCCGACCCATAAAATGGGTTACGGGCTGGCCCAATAAAATCCGAAGGCACCGGTGGACTCGTAATCTCGCGCTCTTTTCATTCTCGTGTTCGGTTTTGTCTGCTTTTGTCTTTATTTTTGTCCTTTTCTTGATATCCGTACCTGCACATACACAAACACAAAAACAACATATATTTGTAATTTTTATTATGTTTTTGGTCTTTTGGGGTCATTTTTCAAGGTAAAATATATGTATAAATTAGCGAATACCAGAAACCTAATTTACTAGGCTCTAAGCCTAACAGAGGTATGAAAGTAGTGGAAACAAAACCATAGTCAGCACCAGAGTCAAATAAGGTAGTGGCAAAATGATTGTTCAAAGTAAACGTACCCGTCATAATGTTCGGATCCTGGCGAGTTTCCTCTGCTCCTAACATGAATGCCCTACCCCTAGCCCGGTTATCTTGGTTTCTACGACCCTAACCTCCGTTATTAGCAGCAACTTGGTTTGGATGATTTTATTTCGATCCTTGTGCCCTAGTTAATCTAGGACAAGCTGACTTGACATGGTCGGTACTACCACACTCATAACACGCCCTAACAATTGGGTTTCTAGCATTGACAGGATTCACATTCCTCGGCATGCCTCTACAATCCTTTGCCAAATGACTCGGGCGGTTACAGTTAAAGCATGTGTGATAAGGCCCTCCGGGTGCATGGTAGGAGTTGCAGGTGGTACACTTAGGCTAAGTACCTGTATTCTCCCTTCCTACAGGGTTTGCGGTAGTAGCAAAAGCATTTCTAGTCCTAGTCCTCTTAATATCATCCCTACCATTCTTATCCTTGCTACGTTCCCCTACATTTCCTTTTTTCTCAACCTTCTTAATTGATCCATTTCT
>BQNB010135597.1:1428-18133 GCA_026074375.1 Tanacetum coccineum | reverse complement strand
AGTGTAGAGCACCAATAAGAGAAGAGGTTCAGTTCAAAAATCAAGACAACACCAGGAAGCAAGGAAACAATGAAGACACATCCTCAAAGGCAAGGTTGGCTATAGATGGTGTAGGTTTTGACAAGGAGTGACATGGCAGAAGAACAAGTTCAGACAAACATGGCTCTAATGGCGTTTTCAGACTCAGAGGTATACAATGATAAAACTTGCTCTAAAACTTGTTTGAAAAACTATGAAACTCTTAAGAAACAATGTGATAAAAGAGGTTTAGCAACAGTAGAAGAACAACTTATCACATATAGAAAGAATGAGGTTCTTTTTAGTAAAGAAGTTACAGTTCTTAAAAGAGAAGTAGCTTGCAAAGACTATGAAATAAATGTGTTTAAAAGTGAGTTTGAAAATGTTAAGCAAGAAAAAGAGGGTATTGAATTTTAAATTGAGAAATTTGATAAAGCCTCAAAATACCTAGACAAGTTGTTAGAGAGCCAGATAACTAACAAAAGTAAAAAGGATTTGGGGTATAGTGTTGTTCCTCCACCTCATCCTTTAATCTATAATAGAACTAAAAAGCTTGATCTGTCTTATTCTGGTCTTGATGAATTCAAAGGGCCTGAATTCAAAGGGTATGGTTCTGAGGATAGAAAGAAAGAGTCAAATGTTGTTTGTGATAAGAAATTAGATGATTCTAAGGAAAATTCTAATAACTCTTTGGTAAAAGAACAAGTATCAAAAGACACAAGTAGCTTTGTTGAGTCTTCACTTAATGTTGATAAAGAAACTGTTTTTCCTGTTGATAAAAAGATAGAGTCAGTCAAACCTAAAAATAATGAAAAACCAGTTAAAAAGTCAGTTAGGTATGCTGAGATGTATAGATCACAAACACCTAGGGGGAATCAAAGGAATTGGAATGAACAGAAGTCCAATCAACTAGGAATTGAGTTTGTGATGTACAACAAAGCTTGCTTTATTTGTGGGAGTTTTAATCATGTACAGGCTCAGTACAAATACCATCAAAAGGAAAGGATGGTATATGGGAATAATTATAACAGGGTGAACTACAACTATACTACCAAAAGAAATCACCATAATGCTCAAAGGAACATGGTTCCAAGAGCAGTTTTAATGAAAACTGGCCTAAAAACTTTTAATACTGCCAGGACAGTTAATAGGGGGGTGGGGGAGAGATATATATAAGAGGCCTAAACCGGGTATGGGGGGGGGTGGGCGGGCGTTCATGACGCTTAGTCACTGTAAAATCAGTCATATTTTCCAAGGAACAGCCACAATCAACTAAAGAAGCCCGTTCAAATCTACTGCGCGATGGCGGCATTTCTGCTATAGGTTCAAAGAGATTTACGGAATACGTGCGAGTTAATACTTGCCCAAAATCATAAGAAGTTAATACTGCTAGGCCACAAGCAGTTAATACTGCTAGGCCAAAAACAGTTAAAACTGCTAGGCTCCAATCAGCAGGGTTGTAATAAAGTGGTTGTTAGGGTTAATCAGGCAAAAGTTTGAAAGGCCAGTCAGCATGTTTGGTTTTGTGACCTACCAAACCTAATATGCATTAATCACTTAAGAAACATAAATTACATTGATTCACAGTCAGATCCAAGTCAGATGATGGCTTGGTCCCCAAGGAATGCTAATTCCTTATTTTTATGTGCAGGGCAAGCCACAACAAGATGATACATGATTTGTTGACAGTGGATGCTCAAGGCACATGACTGGGAACATAGCTTATCTCTCAGATTTCAAAGAATTTGATAGAGGTTATGTTACATTTGGAGGAGGAGCACATGGTGGTAGAATTTTTGGTAAAGGAACACTTAAAACTGATAGTCTTGATTTTGAAATTATACTTTGTCAATGAGATTAAAATTATAAATCTTTTTAGTCTCTCACAGATGGACAAAAATGAACTAGGTCCTTTTTTACTGACACTGAATGTCTTTCTAATCTCCTAATTTTAAGTTCCTGATGAAAGTCAGATACTTCTAAAATTCCTAGAAAAAGGACATACATGTACATAAAGATCTTGACGATGACGAACATTGTTTCTAAAGATACTTTAACTTGTCTTGTTGCAAAGGCTACATCAGATGAATCAATGCTCTGGCATAGGATGCTTGGTCATATTAATTTTAAAACATAAATAAGCTTGTCAAGGATAATCTTGTAAGAGGATTGCCACCAATACGTTTGAAAATGACCAAAACCTGTATTGCTTGTTCTTAATGGGAAGAAAACACAGAGCTTCTTGTAATCCAAAGTTCTGATCCAATTACTAATCCTTTGTTTAATGCTTCATATGGATTTGTTTGGTCCCAACCTTTGTGAGTAGTTTAATGCGTAGTGATGTGCTTAGTATTACACTGATGATTATAACAGTTTACATGGGTTTTCTTTTCTTTTTAAACAACTAAGGATGGAAACCATAAGATCCTTAAGAACTTTATCAAAGAAATAGAAAACCTAGTGGATTTAGAAAGTGAAAATAATCAGAAGTGATAATGGAACAGAGTTTAAGAACAAAGTTATGGATGATTTTTGCAGAGAAAAAGGTATTAAGAGAGAATATAGTGTAGCCAGGACTCCTTAGCAAAATGGTGTAGCTGAGAGGAGGAATAGGACACTAATTGAGGCTGCTAGAACAATGTTAGCTGACTCTAAGTTACCTACCACATTTTTGGGCTAAGCAGTTAGTACGCTTAGCTAATGTACAGAATAGATCTAGTAGTCCAAGCCTCATAATAAGACACCTTAACGAACTTTTTAGAGGTTTTAAACCTGCTCTAAGCTTTATGAAACCATTTGGATGTCATGTTACTATTCTTAATACTTTAGACAGTTTAGGCAAGTTTGATGGCAAAAGTGATGAAGGTTTCTTTGTTGGATATTCTTTGAGTAGTAAAGCTTTTAGGGTATACAACACTAGAACCAGGAGGGTAGAAGAAAACTTGCATATTGGGTTTTTAGAGAATAAGCCTATGATAGAAGGGAATGGTCCAAAGTGGCTGTTTGACATTTATTCTCTAACCCAATCTATGAATTATGTACCAGTTGCTGCAGGTACAATCATTAATGAATCTGCAGATACACAAGAATAACTTAATGCATGTACATTAGAAGAAATCAATCAAGATTGCATTATGATGCCAATTTGGAAAGATGCTTCATACTTTGATTCACCTACCCAGGATGTTGATAATGGTGAACTAAAATCTGTTGTTGATGATCAAAAGCAGGATGGAGATGGTCCAGATAATGAGAATGATAAACAAGATAAGACTGATGATGTTAGCAGTCCTAAAGAAGTTAATTCTGCTGGACAACATGTTAATACTGCCAGTCCTGATGTTAATACTGGTAGCTTTAAACTTAATGTTGTTAGTCCATCAGTTAATATTGCTAGTTCATATAATCAAGATAGCCTTAAAGACATGTTTACTATGGGAGCTAGTCATACACTTGAAGCCACTCATCTTGAGTTCTTCAGTGATGAAGATGAACCAGAAGTTGATTTGGGGAACATCACAAATTCTTATACAGTTCCAACCACTCCTAATACAAAAATTCATAAGGATCACCCAATTGAAAATGTGATTGGTGATGTGAAGTCATCTGTTCAGACAAGAAGAATGACAAAACCTACTTCTGAACAAGGGTTTCTCGATGCTATATATGAACAAAAAACACATGATACCCTGAATACTTGTTTATATGCTTGTTTCCTATCACAAATTGAACCCACGAGCATTGCTAAACCTCTATCTGATTCATCTTGTGTGGAAGCAATGCAGGAAGAATTTCTGCAATTCAAACTCCAACAGGTTTGGATACTTGTGGATATGCCTATTGTAAAGAGGGCCATTGGAACAAAATGGGTCTTCAAAAACAAGAAAGATGAAAGAGGAATTATGATAAGGAATAAAGAAAGGTTGGTTACACAAGGGTCATAGACAAGAAGAAGGTATAGACTATGAAGAAGTTTTTGCTCTTGTGGCAAGAATTAAGGCAATAAGATTGTTTTTGGCCTATGCTTCTTTTATGGGTTTTCTTGTATATCAAATGGATGTGAAGAGTGCTTTCTTATATGTAACTATTGTAGGAGAGGCTTATGTACTCAAATCAACCACCAGGATTTAAAGATCCTAACCATCAACATCCAGAACCCACACACCATACACTCAAAGAAAACCTACATACGTCAAACACCCAAGGTACCATCATCCTTATCAGACAAAGTTTACAACAAGGGTCAAAGGCACTTTATGGTTTGCATCAAGCACCAAGAGCATGGTATTGAAACCTTGGTAACTATCCTGTTAGGGCAATGGCTTAAAAAAGTCAAAATTGATTAGACATTATTTATATCAAAACAAAAGCGGAATATTTTGCTTGTACAGGTCTATGTTGATGACATATCTTGGCTCTACAAACAGATAACTGTTTACTAGATTGAGAGCTTATGAAGATAAGTTTCCAGATGAGATTCTATGAGAACTTACTTTTTTCTAGGCATTACAAGTACAACAGAAGGAAGATGGAATATTTATCAGTCAGGATAAATATGTAGCTGAGATTTTGAAGAAATTCAACTACACTGATGTGAAGTCTGCTTCTACTCTAGTTGATTTGGAAAAGCCTTTAGTCAAAGATGGAGATGCTGATGATGTTGATGTACATCTCTATAGATCTATGATTGGATCTAGATGTATCCTTATAGCATACTAGCCATCAATATCATGTTTGCCGTATGTGCAAGTGCCAGATTTCAAGTTACATCAAAGACATCACATCTCCTATAAGCAGTAAAGAGAATTTTTAGATATTTGAAAGGCAAACCAACTTTAGGCCTTTGGTATTCTAGGGATTCTCCATTTGAACTAGTTGCTTATACTGATAGTGACTATGCTGGAGCAACTCAAGATAGGAAGTCAACAACTAAAGGTTGTCAGTTTTTGGGAAACAGAGGTTAGATATCGCTGCAGTGTAAAAATAAACATAGTTGCCACCCTCTACTACAAAGCTGAATATGTGGCTGCTGCTAGTTGTTGTGGACAAGTACTCTGGATCCAAAATCAATTGTTGGATTATGGATATAATTTCATGGCATAGTGTCATTAATATTACAATAAAATAACTAGTTGCCATTATTGAAAATCAGGTTCAAACATTCTAAAACAAAACAATAAAGATTAAGGCATCATTTTTATAAGAGATTGGCAATGCCAAAAAGTTAATTCAAATGTTTAAAATTCCATACTGATTTATAAGTTGCAATCTCCTTACAAAAGGTTTGATGCAGGAAGGATATCAGTTCCTGGTCTCAAGTATTGAATGCTTAATCATCATGTCTATCATCTCTTTAATATTTTAGTAAAAGTTTTGTAAAGATGAGTACTTGTTAGTCCTTGTCAATTATACAGCTAAGTATAAATTAGTATTCTAGTTTATACTTAAGAACTGCATGTTAAAATAGTTGGTCATACAAAAAACCTGCAAAAAGAAAATACCTGGATTGTGTATTTCCTGCTATGATCTACCTAATATTGCAGTAAAGCATATTGAATACCTAATGTCGAATGCTTCAACCTCTGAATAATTGGTTTTTTTTTTTTTGTTTTTTTTGAGGGAAGACTTAATGTTTTTGGATAACCAGTTTTAACATTTAATTCATGGGTTATCATAAATAGGATCCCTCATGAAATCTTACATGTCTATCTAGTCTTTTCTAGTGTGCTTGTAATCAATAGAGGCATGTTGTTGTATAATTATTGAAGACTAAGTTAATACTGTTAGATATCACTTAATACTGCTAGGCAGAAAATTACTACTGCCAGGAAAAAGTTAGTACTCTTGGGATGACATGAGAGCCAAAGTTACAACTGTTGAGCAAATTCTTACCCTAAAGTAAAAAAACATGTTGAGGGAGGCTACTTATGTCAATATACAGTCAAAGCATGGATGGAAGGATATGTTATATCAAAAGTGTGTTAAAAAGAATCAAAAACATCTAGGCATGTCAAAAGAGGTCGGGACACCAAGATACCTCAATCTAGTGGTCCCCCTGAAAAAGGTTGGTGATGAGGCTGTCCATAAGGAGTTGGGTGACAGAATGGAAAGGGCTGCCACTACTACTTCTAGCTTAGAAGCAGAGCAGGACAGTGGTAACATCAAATAAGACCCAATCCATGGCAACACTTAATGGATCAAGTTCTTAGGAAATTGGTTCAGGTAGTGGTCCCAGGTGCTAAGATACCATATTGGGGGATGTGGATGCTCAAACTAGGTTTAAGAGTACATCTAAACAGTCTAATGATACACCTTTCTCAAGAGGTTACACACTTGGAAGTGGGGAGGACAGTATGAAACTATTGGAATTGATGGAACTGTGTACAAAACTGTCAAAAATGTTGCATAAAAACAGATAGAGTGATTTGGTGAGCCAAAAGAAATAAGAGATTAAGTGAGCTTAAAAATAGAAAGAGAGATGTGTGAATAAAAACATAAATGAGTGATTATGTGAGCAAAAAGAATTGAGAGATATTGTGAGCATAAAAACAGAAAGAGAGCTTGTGAGAAGAATCAATTGATGATAGAAGTCCTTTTTGGAAAGAAATTAAAGTTAGTGCTGGTAACTTAAAACTTAATGCTGTTAGTCTTAGGTTATTGGGTTACTTACACTTAGTTAGGCATAAACATTGTAATTGTCCCCATGTTTAAGGTTAATGCTCCTGCTTAGGAGGCCAAATTTAGTGCTGCCCAGTTCAAGTTAATGTTTGGTGAGGCGTGAGATCTATAAATACTTTGATTCAAGGTTTCATTCGATTCTTTATTCGATTTCAATCATTCAAATACTCTCTAACCATAAACCCTAACTCAATTTCATCTTTGATCATCAAATACTCACAACATGGTCGCATTCTTGGACAACCCCGCTGAAAGTGATGGGTTTCATGAGATTATTGATTTTCTGAATGGTAATCAGATTCGTTATGCATTGACTGTCAATCCTATCATCTACACATCTTGCATTCAACAGTTTTGGGCAAGGCAAAGGCAAACACTGTCAATGGTGAACGTTAGTTCCAAGCCCTAATTGATAAGAAGAAGGTGATCATCACGGAGTTAAGCAATAGAAGTGATCTTCACTTGGAAGATGCATGAGGTACTGGATTGTTTTGCTCAACAAATGCTATAAGATTTTTGAAGAGACTAGGCAAGAATGGGGTATGAAAAACCTTCTCAAAAGCTTACATTTTATAAAGCTTTCTTTTCTCCGCAATGGAAGTTCTTAATTCATACCATTACCTAATGCCTTAGTGCCAAATCCATTGCATGGAACGAATTCAGTAGTACAATGGCTTCTTTAATTATATGCTTGGCTACAAACTAAAAATTTAATCTGTCTAAGTACATTTTTGATGCTATGGTGAAACACTTAGATGAGGGGTTAATTTTCTGATGTATCTATGATTTCTACAAGTTTTCATTAATCAACAGCTTGGTGATATGTCACATCACAAGAAGATTTATGTTAACCCTTTACACACAAAGAAAATCTTTGCCAATATGAAAAGAGAAGGAAAGGATTTTTCTGGGAGAAGCACCTTTGTTTGCAACAATTATGGTTCAACCTACTCAAGATGAGGGTGTAGATTCAGGCATTCCTATTGATTCTCATCAGACACCCATTACTAGATCTCAGAAGAAATAGTCCGGGAGGAAACAAAGGAAGGACACTACAGTTAACTAAGAAGGAAACCCAACAAGATGAAAGTGAATCCTACACGTCTAAAGATTCAACCTCTTAGTGGTGAGGATAGCATGCAACTATCTGAATTGATGATTTTATGTACTAACTTGCAAAAACAGGTTCTTGATTTAGAGAAAGCAAAGGAGATTGCTGATTTAAAGAAGAGGGTCCAGAAGTTGGAAAGGAAAAAGAAATTAAGAACTACAGGATTCAAAAGATTAAGGAAAGTTGGTGAGTCTAGAAGAGTTAAATCCTCTGAGGATAAAGAAGTTGGTGATTCAGGAAGATGCATCAAAAGGGAGGAGCATTAAGACATTGAAAGAGATGCTGAGATATCTTTAGTTGATGACCCCAGGGGAGGTCATAATGTTAGAAATGTTTGATACAAATGATGCTTCATGGTGTTATGCCAGTTGTGAAAACAAATCAGAGTGCAAAGGAAAGAGAGGTAGATACAAGTGTTGAAGATAGTGCTGCTCCTACAACTATTAAAGAAATAACTTTGGCTCAGACACTTATTCAAATCAAACAGCTAAACCTAAAGTTGTTACCGACTGTTGCTACAACAACAACAACTACAAGACCCAAGGCTAAAGGGGTTGTAGTACAGGAGCCAAGTGAATTCAGAACTCCACAAGAATCATAACCTTCAATGATTAAAGACAAAGGCAAAGCAATCATGATTGAGCCTGAAGTTCCTTTGAAAAGAAAAGATCAGTGACTCTTGATGAAGATTTGGAATCAAATCTTCAAGCTCAGTGGAAGCTAAACTTATAGAAAAAAAGGCCTTGCAAGGAAAAAGGAAGAAGAAGCCAACACGCTTTGATGATCATGGGAATAATAATACAAGTAATCATGGAGCAGAGTTTGAGTATGCTCAGAGGCTACAACAAAGAACAAGAGAATAACAATGAAAAAGATCAAGACTGTTTGTAGAGCTTATGAACAAAAGAAAGAAACACTTTGCAATGCTTAGAGCTGAAGAGAAAAGAAGAAAGCCATCAACTAAAGCTCAAAAGAGGAATCTAATGTCTACTTATCTCAAAAACATGGGTGGATACAAACATAATCAGTTTAAGAACAAGAGATATGATGAGATCCACATGGATGTTTGTGATAATGAAATGAGAGAGATGTAAAATATTCTTGAACTTTTATTCCCTATGGATTCTGAGGTAGTAAAAAGCAAAAAGGAAATAGAAGAAAGTTCTAAAGGAACAGAGGATGAACTAAAATCTGATAAGTCAAAGAAAGCAGAAAGTAGTGAGGAGAAAGCTAAAGGCAACAGAAAGAAGATGCTTGGTAAGAAAAGAGCAGGGAAAGAGCAACAACAAGAATCTTCAAAAAAACAAAGAATGAAGGATGACAAAGAACAAGGTGAAGCATGGAAGAAAGTTGACGAAGTTGGTTAAACTGAGCGAAAAGCATTTGGTGATATGAAAAGATGATGATATTAGTCATTGATGCTATACCACTTGCTATTAACGACAAACCACCTTGATAGTTGAAATACATGCTTCCTTAAAGGAAGGAATATGCCACATTGCAATTGGAAAAGAGCAGATGCGAAGTTCCAAGAGATATTCTTCAATGATTAGAATGCTTCAGGGTATTGACAGATAAGATTTGCAGACTCTTGGAAATTGTCAAGACAAAAGCATGGGATACAAGGCCATGAAGATAACATGAAAGAGTGTTGTTGTGGGGTATTGTAAAAGTCATGTTTGAAACAGACATAAAAGTGATGAATGGAGAAATTCTTACAAGGATACCAAGTGACTATGGGAAGTGGTTTGATTCATATAGAGTGCACTTTGCGTAAGGTTGAAATAGTCCACATTTTCTATGTTAGTTTGAAAAGAGATATCCCCTCACACCAATAACAATCACAAATATGCTTAACAAGAAACTTCAAACTGATTATTGGAATGAGATGTGCTACCAACTACTCAAGCTTATGGTAAAGCAGCAAAATGGTCAATAAAAGGTTTGAATGCATCTTCCTGATAGTGATGAAGACTTAACAAAGAAACATGAAGATTCCGAAATGAACATCCAAGTTTAGAGAGATTGTTAGACTTAAAAGAATTTAAGGATTCTTAAAAGTTACTACTCGCTCAGGTACATAACATGAAATTATGCTAAAGTTTAGTACTGGTTATGTATAAAGTTACCAACAGCTAATACTACTGTTAGTATAATTTAGTACTGATAGCATAAAGTTACTGCTGTTAGTTAAAGTTAACACTGCTTAGAGTTGAAGACTGAAATATAAGCTAAGTAGTTATGCTAGCATAGTAGTAATTGTTGAGACTTATACTAGTACATGTTATACTGAGAGTAAAATATTAGTCCTAGCTAGTTTTTGACTAAATGTTACTATTGCTTATGTTTATAGTGTGGTTGGTACAAAAAGTTAGCTGTTGGAGAGTACAACTGCTAGAAGACTTACTAAAGTCAAGAGGATAAGATAGTTTAAAGAGATAAAGATTGTTTGGAGAACAAGAATACTTGTGAAGATAAGTATTGAGATATTTTTGTACAAGATATGTATAATGTAATTGTTTAAGAGATTACGTTTATGTTTAGAAAAGATTATGATATCTTAGGAATGTATTGTAAGCCGACTAGGACTCCTTAGTCTATAAAAGGAGGCTCTAGGGCATTAGTTTTTGAGATATAAGTTTACAAGTTTCATAGAGAGAGCGCGCGCGTCGATTTAGAAAAGCTTCAAGTTGTAAACACGAGTACTAGTGAAGAGTACTCCGTATTATTGATCTATAAGATTGGAGCGTTTTTGGTTAATCTTTGTATTTCACGATTACTGTTTTTATTCATATACTTTAGGTATTAAGGTGTAGATTCCGCATACACTTTAGTATACATACAAAGTTTCTACAACAAGTTATTTTGGATTTATCCAAGGTACTTTAACCTTAGACAACCTAAGGAATCAATCAAGGATTGGTATCAGAGCCTCGTGGATCTCGATCTAGGATATTACAAGGTTTTAGAATCGACTTTATGAAGAAAAAGAGGTCAAATTTTCTGTTTTTGATTTTTGAGCAGATTCGGTGAAGATTAGGGTTTTTGTAAACCCTAATTCCATAAAAATAGGAAAGATGATCACTAGTATACGATAGCAGCTTGATGATTCAAGACGACGTGGTGTCGTTTGTTTTTGGAGTTCTTAGAAGTCGTTTGATTACAACAGTATTAAAGACGCAATAGTTTACCAAGATCAGATGTTACACGAGTGGTGAAAAGGTTTAGGGTTTACTCAAAACCCTAATAAAATTCATATACATGATTTCTTGAATTGTGTTATAGATGTCCAACTATGTAGAATTATGGTACTTTTGGATGTGACTCATGTACAGAAGAAGGTATAATGATAGATACAAGGGACGTTATGATAAAAAAAAAAAAAAAATTAGGTTTTGCATCGTTTTCTTATTACTAATGATAGTCTAATGGTATGTACATGGTAGAAAGATTTTTTTATTACTAGTGCACATAACATTATTGCTTTTGGACGAGTAAGGCCACTAGTAATAGGGATGAATGTGATTAAGGTTACTTTTACTTTGTTGAGTAATTCGTGTCACCCTACTAATGAAGAAGTCGTGATGTTCTTGATAGCATTACTGGTGTTATAATAAGCTTTGAATGAGGTTACTAGTATTTGAGCTCGATGGGTTTGTTAAAGCTGATCTATTATACACGTTTATGCTGCAATAAGAAACCTATCACTGCCAGGTATATTCGTATTATTTAGAGTTTGTATTCAAGGGTTTGGTGGTATTACTGTTACTATTTAGTTCGAATACAAGTGATATTAATACTACTACCAAGGACGACACAAGAATGATTAATGTTGCTTGATATGTTTATTGGTTACTATTGTTTGTTATCTTGTTCTTTATACATTTGTGTTGCTCATTGTACTACTGCTCGAATATTACCCATTCTGCCAAGTTTATGTTACTGTTGCCTATGAAGAGTTAGTACTGATTGGATTGAAGAGTGTTGCTAATTGCATACTTCGTTAGTACTGCTGTTTGGAATATTAATATTGTTCAAAGTTTGTTAATACTGCTAGAAGGTATTTATACTGTTTGTTTTGTCCGATATATGAGTTAATACTGCTTTCTTTGACCGAGAAAGAAGTTTATACTGCTAGTTTGGTTCGATATTGGGTGACAAAGGGCAATTTTGGTTATCAGATGACACACACAGGAAAGAAATTTTTAGCTTTGGTTTACATGTTCTTAAAGGATTTAAAGGCTTGTATTTT
Source organism: Tanacetum coccineum (assembly GCA_026074375.1). Classification (NCBI taxonomy): domain Eukaryota; kingdom Viridiplantae; phylum Streptophyta; class Magnoliopsida; order Asterales; family Asteraceae; genus Tanacetum; species Tanacetum coccineum. The sequence continues at coordinate 6,074 of BQNB010135597.1, read as the reverse complement.
TGGATTAATTGGTTACGAAGAGGATTATTTATCACTTATTTGAACCGGGGGTTTTGGAAGAAGCGTTTCACAGGTATGTGGTTCTTATCATATCTCAAATGGATTACAACATTTGGAATAACTTGTCGTACAGTAAGATAAGAGCTTAGAACCGATATGACGAAGACTTGACGAATCGAGTAAAGGAGTGTGATTTACAACTTAAGGTGCGCAATGCTCACATTGCTATCACTTTGTGTTACTGTCTCATAAAGATGAGAGATTTTTGTCAAGAGATTACGGTTCTACTTATATATTTCAATTTATTTATGAGTTTGAACGTCACTGGATAGTACACGAATATAAGACTCAAGTTGGGGTTATTCTACATCAGCATCAAATTGTAATACTAGTTTTCTTCATCCAGTAATCATTACATAAGGCCTCCATTCAAGAAATGGTTAACATCTGGGTTTCAGGGAAGCTTAATGTTGAACATGTTTAACCATTATATGGTCATCAATGTGAAGGTTTACTACTTCTTAGTTATTATTACTACTGCTATGTTTAAGTTTCTACTACTCAAGTTCATTTATCTTAAGGCGCGTCATAGGGGTAATTTGAGTTGATGGAGGGTTGGATTAGAAGTGTGATAATGGTTTGTGGTTGTCAAAATCAAAGTTGCATACTTTAGTCCCCTATTTGATTATGACAAAAAGGGGAGGAAGATTTACAAAAAAAGATGTGCAACTTACATATCCTTGGTGGAATTGCATGGATTAAGGGGAAGTATGTTTAAGCTCGATGATGCTTTATGGGCTTTTCGTACCGCTTACAAAACACCCATTGGGTGTACTCCATATAAGCTGGTTTACGGAAAAGCCTGCCATCTGCCAATTGAGTTAGAACACAAGGCCTACTAGGCCTTAAAACATACAAACTTTGATCTGAAAACCGCTGGTGACCATAGGAAAGTTCAGCTGAATGAACTTAATGAGCTCCGTGATGAAGCTTATGAGAACTCTTTGATCTATAAAGAAAAGACAAAGAGGATTCACGACTCCAAGATCAAGAACCGCGTTTTCAACGTCGGTGATCGAGTCCTCCTCTTTAACTCTAGATTAAAGATTTTCTCAGGAAAGCTTAAAACCCGCTGGTCAGGACCATTCACTATCACACAAGTTTTCCCGTACGGCACCGTCGAGTTATCTCAAAACTCCGGGCCAAACTTCAAAGTGAATGGTCATCGTATTAAGCACTACTTTGGAGGGGACGTACCACAATTGGTAGTCCCAGATCTCCAGACATTCCCCAATGTCCAATAAATTCAGGTGACGGGTCAAGCATAGCGACCTTAAACAAGCGCTATCGTGTAGGCATCCCCATGTTATCGTAGTATTGTGTGGAAATGAATAAGTGTTTTCTTGTTGTGTAGGCATTCGCCTCTTCCATTACCCCTGTTTTGTGTTTGTGATTGTTTAATTGTCCAGGAGTGCCAGATTGTGAGACTACTCGGCTTTATTTTTACAGAGAGTTTCACATCCTCCAGCTTCAATTTTGGGATCCAGTAGCCAAAATCTAAGTCGACAAACATTTTTGATCTTTTGGCACAAAACTCATAAACGGCCTTAGATTTACATAGGTGCCCTTTTCAAAACATCGAGGACGATGTATAGTTCTAGTATGGGGGGATCTTTGATTTGATTTTTGCCTGCAGCCGTTGTTATCACGTAATCCCGTTTTTACCACCAAAGTTTTTGCAAAAATACCAAAAATGACAAAAATTTTTATAATTTCAAAAATAAACATAATGTTTTTCCACAGTTTCGACTTTCCTAATGGTAAATGAGAAAATTTTTGACTCGATCGGGCAGTGTCGAGCCCTATGCTAGTTCCTCACTGTAGGCTAAAGCTTTCACGAATTCTTGTTTAGAATTGAATAAGGTGAAGAACAAGAAGTGATAGAGTTAAAATAGTTTATGTGCTGAGCAAGATTCTTTCTGAAAACTTATATGATAACTTGTGGCTTTTTCTCCCATTACGTTCTAATCACCTAATCATACGTGCTTCTTAGTCAATTAAACTAAGTCAATCGATGTTTTTATAGAAAAAGCTTCAAATTTGTAACTTGATTCTTTAAAGCGAGGTTTTTCTGTTCTTAGTAATTTGAAAGTTAAAATGCCAAAGAAGCATGAATGAAATATGAATGCAAAAATGCATGAATATTGAAATTATGCCAATGAAGCATACATTTGAGTATATGGAGCAAGTAAAAGATGTGTCGTGATATCCCACTCCGCTAACCACGAGGTGGGGGTTCAAACTAAGACATCTTTACTTCTAGGGATTTGGTGTGTTGTGATATCTCACCAGGAAGCGAGGTCTAGGTGAGGGTTCAAACTAAGACACCTATCCTTAGCCATATTAGGAAGAAGGTGTTGATGTGATTTCCCACTACGCTAGCAACGGGGTGGGTTTTCAAACTAAGAACACCGGTCGTTGGTTGTGATATCCTACTAGGGAGCGAGGCCTAGGTAGGTGTTCAAACTAAGCAACGCATTCCTAGCTTTAAGAACTTATGATTATGATGATGAAGATGTTGCAAAAAGTTCTACAGTTAAATTTTCGTTCTTTAAAATCAAGTTACAAGGTCCTAATAAGTTGTTGCTTTGAGTCATGATTCATCTTGAATTACGACTATGGAAATAAGTTGATCTATGGTTGAGTTGAAATGAGTACACACATTTAAATCATATATCCATGTTGGGAGTTAAAAGTTCACAAGTCATAAGTATGAGTGCTTAACATTTAGACTTATATTGACAAATGATCTTGTTTAATTGCTTGGTTTGGATCTAGTGAAAAATCGGGGACGATGAATTTATCCGTCAGGACATCCGTAGATTATTCTATGGACGCTTCTCATTCTATGATCCCAGTGTTTATAAAATAAAGGAAGTCAAACAGGCAGTCAAGAAAAGAAAAAGGAAAATCCAAAAATATTAGGGATAGTTAGTGTACATATAAAAATGGTGAAAACGGGACTTGTCGAAGCTATTGATTCTTTAGTTCCCCTTGACGAACACTTTGCTACTTTTCGAGGTAATTAGTCGAGGGGGTTCGAGATTCTTAGTTTTCTTGAGTGTTTACTTCATAACATTGCGTGAGGACACGGCAATACCTTAGTATGGGGGATTTTGGTATGTGCTTAATTACACATACCATTTTCCATTAAAAACGGACTTAAATGACTAAAAACGTACCAAAAATACATTGTATTTGTATGTTTGCATTTGTATTGTGCAGGAACGAATATTCAAGAAAAGGACAAAAAGAAAGCCAAAAACAAACAAAACCAAGCACGGGATGGAAAAGTCAAAATCAATCCGAAGTCAAAAGTCAGCCACATGAAGAAAATACAACTTGAGGGACTAAAACTGCCAAACCTCAAGTTGTATTGCAAAAGAAAAAGACAAGGGTCGAAATTGCAAAACTGGGCGAAGTTTGTTATAAGAAGTGAGGGGCCAAAGCTGCCATCCTACCCAAACTTCTTTCTTCCCGCCCAAAACAAAACCCAGGTACAACTAGGCAACTTGGACATGTCGTCCCATACCTCTACCCTGCAAAACCACTCAACACCCTAGAAAAATCATTTCAACCACTCTATCAACCCCCCCAGTTGTATAAGTGCCATGTTGGCAATCCCTAACCATTCCCAAGTACTTTCAATGGCTATGATTGACTCCAAAGAAGCACAACAGAAATTGAAGGCTGGGATTTGTTTTAGAATTGCCTCACACAACAAACACACTTGGTTTTTGTCTCTACAAAGAAACACAGAAGAAAGAAGAGAAGAGAGGGCAAGAAACCAAGACCTTAATTCATTTTAGTATAAATAGGGCCATTGTAACCCAAGTAAAAAAAGGAGTTAGTTTTTAGTTTTTAATATCTTAGAATATCTTAGCTTATTTTCAGCTTGTTTTAAGTCATTTTACAATTCTAAGTGTTAAGTTTCTTAATTGTGTTGTTTTGAGTTCAAAAAGCTCTCAACACAGCTTGTTTATAAACTGCTTTAATTAAGTAAACCAAAAAAGGGTAAGTAGTTAAGAAAAAATTGCAAAAATCACTCTCAAACACACCACAACTTATTTTATGGATGATAAGCCAGTTTTGGATGGACTTATGGACACTACTAGCTTGTTTTATACAAGCTAGAGCTTGTAGATTCTTGGTTTAGCCCTGTTTTGAGCAAGGGTGTTATAAGTTGCTCTTTCTCTTATTTCTCTTAATTACTGCAGAACTGCTTATAGTGCTTATTTGTTGCCTATAATTGCTTATTTATGCTTAATCATGATGTCTGGAGCCTGTTTTGCTTAATTGTTAGTTTGAAATAGTTTGTATCTCTTTCTGAGTTAATACTGGTAGTATGCTTAGTTAAAACTGTTAGATTGATTCAGCTTATTTAAGTCCTTATTCTTGATTGAAATATGCTTATAAATGCCTTATTTTGTTATTTGATAATCTGTTTTTAATAAATTAGGATCAGCTTAAAATAAAGAGAAAAATGATTTTTGAAAACTTTAAGGGGTATTTTCAACTAGCAGTACTAACCCATAGTTAGTACTGCTAGTTCACTTTTGGAACTTTTAAAGCTAGCAGTACTAACT
>BQNB010135596.1:0-18133 GCA_026074375.1 Tanacetum coccineum | reverse complement strand
TCATCAATCAATTTGTCCTTGCAAAGACTGTCAATGATGGTGCTATATGTAACAACATTTGGTTTACAACCCCTTTCATCCATTAGCTTAAGCAAAGAAATGGCAATAACGTTGTTACTGATCTTGCAAAGCCCTTTGATCATTGTGTTGTACATAACTACATTAGGCTGGCACAGTTTCTCTTTGATTAGTTTCTTGAACAATATCTCTGCCTCAAGAATTCTATCTTCTACAATTAGTCCATTTAAGAGCGTATTAAAGATGACGATATTTGGCACGATAGCTCGCCTGAAACAAAAGGCTAGGGCTGAAAAACCGTCTTTAGTGCGATGCAACTGACAATAACACTTAATGACAATACTCATAGTAAACTCAAGAATATTCTGGAACCTGAACCTTACAACAAAACTGGTAGCAAAAAGATAGGCGCGTAGGCGAACCACCGCAGCTGCATTCGTGCGGGCTCGCATGAGTTCAGTGGAACCGAACCCATCTTGGCCCAGAAATCCATTTACAAAAGGCTAGGGCTGAAAAACCGTCTTTAGTGCGATGCAACTGACAATAACACTTAATGACAATACTCATAGTAAACTCAAGAATATTCTGGAACCTGAACCTTACAACAAAACTGGTAGCAAAAAGATAGGCGCGTAGGCGAACCACCGGAACTGAGTTACAATTTCCGGAACAGAACTAGAACCTGATCTTGCATACAAAATTTACGGATACCAAAAGATAAAAATAACAGCCGTCACGACATAGCTAGAACCTGAACTAGCAGCAGAAAATTTATTGCCCAGCTTATAATGTATTTAACTTTTAAATAGTACCATCTTATTATTGTTATAGTGAGGAATTCCGCAAGACATTCATGAAAAAAAATCCAACTGTAAGTACTACATAATCAGAGATTACATGACTCTTATTCAGAGTGATTTATTGTTCAACCGTTTTGAAGGAGGTCGAAAAACTTGCGTTATACCGAGGGTTTACCAACATCAACCATTGAAATGTAAACAACTGAAACGCGTCGCAACTATGGCAGCAACACCGAGAGTAGCAACACCAGGTTGTTGTAGACGAGAGAGAAAAAGTGGCAGCCAGCAAGCTAAAAGACAATGAGCAACACCCCGTTGCAGGCCCAATATTAGAAAGTTTTAGCTATTTAGTATGATATCCTTTATTGGTTAATATTTTTGTACACATGCAATAGAGTTTGAACTGAGCTACTCTCTCTTTAGTACTATTATTTGAAATATCAGTTTAGTGTTCAGGTAGTGTGGCAAAATGCAGTAATACAATATGACATGACTGGGAGTAACATAGAAATAGAAAATGTATCATTAGAGTTGAGAGGGATTTCTGTTCGACTCATGTGGCCATTATTTAACCAGGTCTGATGCTTCTTGAATTTTAAATGCTTCTTGAATTTTAGATTCATACGAGTTGAAACAACTAAAGTAAGTTCACATAAACATTTATTTTAGTAATTTTGCTTAAAAAGTTGATATAAGCAAAAGATTCACATAAACATTATGCAATGAACAAGTAGATACAACCTGTGTGCATCACACGGGTCTGAATGTCTCGTTTACATTAAAAATAACACTTTACTTATGTTGGGAAACCTGCATACTTTTAATAGCGTAAATCGAATAACGTTAACAAGTAAATGAACGGAAAGAATTAACAGATAATTAAAGCAGTAAACGAACGATGCTCGTGTTTAACACGATTCCCTTAAAACAGATTCGCCGTCTGTTTCCCAGGGTACAACGTCCAAAGCTGTTGTACAGCCGGACTAGACAATCTGACCTGAAAGATTACGGAAAGAATCGAGGTTTATGATCGCCGGAACTGCTGGAAAGATCGCTCAAAAGCTGCTGCGTTTGGTTTATTTTGGAGTTCGTTTTCTGTATATCAAAAACTGAATGAGACGGTTCAATATATAGGAAACCCTATCTTGGTCAACAAGCCAAAGATAGTTGCTGAAATTCAGCCGGGTCTATCTATACACGATTTTGAATTGTTGATAGATTCAAATTTGATCTCAAGATATTCTGGAACATGAACTTACAGCAAATAGATAGTGCGAGTAGGCGAACCACGGAGCTGACATTCGTGTCCGCAGGTACGGCGCGGGTCGCATGAGTTCAGTGGAACAGAAACCCATCTTGGCCCTGAATCCATTTTGTTGCACCCCCCCGCGCGTAGACGTTTGGGAGCATAATACCCCACAGAAGGAATTTAGTAGGGTCCACTACAAAAGGTTTCCTATAAAAAACCCATTCCCATTCACACTATTGGGCAATGTGGGATAGTTCTTGTTTCCAGATTTTGTGTTCTGTTCCTACTTTGAGGACACGATATCTCATTCATACATACTCCAATTTTGGTACCAAACTTTAGCTCATTGCGAAGCTCTCTTGGAGGAGAAACGCAATGCCCATTAATATAAGATATCCTATATCTAACATATATTAAATAGTGTCAAAGTTTGCAAAATTCTCACTTTGCCATAACCATATTTTTCCAAAACAATCCCCCACTGAATGGAGATCGGTCAAAAACCCGAAAATTTCGGCAAATTTGCGGTTAAGTCCTGCATAAAGATAGAGTAGGTGTGACCCTTTGATACATTTCCTTGTGAGATTGCACTTTGTTCTCCTAGGTCTGAGTAGACCGATGTCTTTGAAACTCAACACCAGATTTATGTAGACGGACATTTACACACTCACACAGGACTCTTCCCTGACCTTGTCAAGTTCCTCATAGTCGTGCCCGACATGGTCATGAGGCTAGCCTGGTTTGAAAGAGCTTCTTGAGGAATTGCGCCCCCACAATTTCCCTTCGAAGCGACCCAACTTCTCTCTCACATAGGTGATTTCATCTTGAATCATTAGAAACATATACTTTCAGATTTCATCCTGAACCATTAAAGCCATATGTTTGACCTCTCAACAAGTCACTTTGTTATAGGAATGGGCTAGGAGGTTACAAGATAAGTAACTCCCCCACATTGACGTGACTTCCCCCTACATATCTATGATTAGGTTGTCCGATTGAACCTAGTTCTTCGGATCTACAGTCAACGAGGTTAGGTTTTACCTTCATAGAAAATCTTCCTTCAAGGGCTTTAGTCCCATTCCTTTAGTCGACTTCTAACTAATCTCTGCTAAGCCTTTTGTTAACGGATCCCGCGATTGTTATCCTTTGACGCCACATAGTTCAATTGAATAACTCCGTTGAGTGTAGTTGTCGTATCGAGTTATGTCGACGTGACGGTATATGTCTGGACTTTCCATTTTACTTTGTATCTTTTAGCTCTTTTTTTAATTCCCATGGAGATTTGTACTGTCACAATGTATACTAATTGGCCGTTAGGTTTAGGGCCACCTTGGTATGTCCTCCTACGAATGAGTAGCCATTCAGCCTTCTTCTCAGCATTTATCTAGCGCGATAAATTCTGATTCCATCGTGGATTTGCCTATAACAGTTTGATTGGAAGAATTCCAAGATATAGCGGCCCTCCTAGTGTATACAATATCCATAGTCGATCTAGAATCCTTGATGTCAGATATCCAATTTGCATTCTGTATTTCCTCGATAACAGCAGGATGTCTGTCATAATGCGTCACATAACACGATGTATCTCAAATAATGGAGTACCTCTCGTTATAGCTTTCCAATGTGCTATCTTGGATTACTCGTATACCTACTTTGCCTACTTACTGCATTTGCTAAGTCAGGTCGGGTACCTGTCATCAAGTACTTTAAAATGCCAATAATCCTTGATATACTCTAATTGGGCATCACCTAAGCCTCTATTCTATAGATTAGATGTCTTACTGGTGTCATTGGGTGTTTGTTTGGCCGGAATCCCCAGCATTAGGAGTATTAAGAATTTTGTCCACAGTAATGTGCTTGGCTTAACACAAGTCCTTTCTGAGTTCGTATAGATCTTATATTCGAAGGACTATCAGCCTAACCCATATCCTTTCTTGTCAAACTTTGATTTTAACATGTCCTTTAGTGGATTTATTATCTTGTCGTTACTGCCAACGATAAGCGTATCATCGAATACAACACAAAATTTACATTCCTTAGTTGTGTCTTCACATACACACTATTGTCGCATTCTTAATTTTGAAACCACTCTCCAACATGGTGTTATCAAACTTTTGTTGCCCTGTTTGGGAGCTGCTTTAAGCCATACAATGACTAACAAGTCTACTAAAACTTGCCTTTGTCCAGGAGCTTTAAAACCCTCAGGTTGGTTCATATTACATTGTTCTTCTAAATCTCGTTTAGAAAGGCCGTTTTTCACATCCTTTGGTGAAATTTCCAAATTTCTTAAATGCGGGCAATTGCAATTAGCTTCAATCGGAGGTTAATTCGCGGTACCGGCGGAATAAGTATCAAAGTAGTCTAGACCTTCACGTGTCTAAACATTGGATTACCAATCTTGCTTTATTTTTGTCACGGTTGCATCAGCTTTTAATCTTTTTCTTGAATATCCATTTATAGCCTAGTGGATTTACTTAAAGGAGGTAAATACTCGAGCTCCCACGTATGGTTTGTAATATAGATTCTATTTCACTTTTGATGGCTTCTCTCCATTGTTGCACTTCGAGGATGTTACCGCTTCTCGGTAAGTGTGGGTTCTTTTTCTACATAAAGAATACAAATCGGGTCCAAACGATTTCTCGTTTCTTGCCCTATTTACTTCGTCTTGGTTCTACGTCTTATTTCATCGGTTTGATCTTGTCTCTCATATTGGAATCATTTACTATCTATTTTTCCTTATCTTGGACAACTTTGTCATCTAATCTAGATGAGCTCCCAGTTCCCTTTGATAAACAAGGAAATATATTTTCAAAGAAAGAAGCATTCCTAGATTCCATTATTGTATTCTTTTGGATATCTGGATTTTTCGATTCATGTACAATGAAACGATAAGCAGTGCTTTTCTTAGCATATCCAATGAATATACAATCCACAGATTTAGGTCCAATCATTTGGGCCTTGGGAGGTGGCACAGCTACTTGGCTAAACAACCCCACACTGTAAAGTATTGATATGATGGTTTTCTTCCAATCCATATTCATAAGGAGTCTATTCCTTTTCTTACGCGGTATCTTATTGAAAAGATAAGTAGCCGTCATGGAATGGCTTCCACACCACATGTCCTGGACTCATGCCAGAACTGATCAACATGGCAGTAATCCATTTCATTTCAAGGTACAGGTTTAATTTCGGCATTTCCGTTTTGCTGAGGGAGATAGGGAGCAGTGTATCCTTTGTTTTTTTTTTTTTTTTTTTTTTTTTGTTTTTTTTTTTTTTACCTTTGTGTTTATTCAATGCTTCGACACAAAGCTCGGCGAATGGAGCCACTATTCACTCTCTATCACTTAGTACAACCTTGTTTTATTACCAAGTTGATTCTCAACTTCGGTTTTGTATAGAACAAACTTAGTTATCGCCTTCTTCTTTACTTTTCAAAGTAAAACATTTAGCAATATTGGTTACAATCATCAATATACGTGTTAAAGTAATTATTGCAACCTTATGGTAGTGATTTCAAATCAAATATGTCTGTGGGGTATATTCAGTGGTTCGGTTGTTCGCTTAACCGATATGAAAGTGGTTCTTGTAAGTTGGCTCAACTCAAGTTTCACATTTGTATTTAGAATCATTATGAAATTTGGTATGCTATTATATTTAATCAACGGCGCATCGAATTAAATATTTATTACATGTCCAAGGACGGCCATGCCACACATTTGAAGACTCAATCAAGTAGCAGGAAGAGTACATTTTATTGATATCATTCTTGACCACCAGTACATTGAGTTAAACATAAGATTCACGCATAAAACCTTACCAAACATCATTTGATTCTTTAGACAAAACAAAACTTATCAGCAACTGAAAGACTAAACGAAACCAAACTTGTTTAACAGCCAACCGGACACAAGATTCTTACTTGCGAATCTCCGGAACATACAAGACATTAGTCAACTTGAGCTCTTTCTCGGATGTCATCTTCAAAATAACATCTCCTTCACCCTTGATATCAGCAGTTGCAGAGTTGCCCATATACAGCTTCTGTCCATTGTCAACCGCTCTGAAAGAGTGAAACATACTCTTATCAGCACACACATGACGAGTTGCCCCAGTATCAATCCACCAACCACTGTTGTTAGTACCTACCAGGTTAACCTCAGAGATCATGGCACACACGTCAGACACCATCGCAATCATGTCCACATTCTCATCCACCATATTTGCCTGACGTGGATTCACCCGCTTCGGCATCTTGCAATTAGCAGCACGGTGACCTGGTTGGTCACAGTTGTAGCAAGTCCCCTGGAACTTCTGTTTCACAATCCCAGCTTTAGGAGCAAGGTACTCAGACTTCCCTTTGCCCTTCTTGTCATTCTTCTTTTTGTCTTTCTTTATTACCCTTTGGAATTAAACCTTGAAGAAGACCCTTCAGCATGCTCAACCATATTAGCCTTGGAAAGAATCAGGTGTATAAGTGTCTTTCTGAAGTCAGTGTTGTCTTTTTTTTACTATTCAATCGAAGACGAACAAACCAAGTCTTCAACACTCATATCCTTTCGCTTATGCTTTCAAGTAGTTTTTAAATTTCATACCAGCCTTGGGGTACTTTTCAATAATAGCAGCAACTTGAAAAGTTTCACTCAAGGTCATTCCCTCAGCATGAATGTCGTGTAGCAGAACCTGCAGGTCTTGAACCTGACTGACCACGCTCTTTGAATCAACCATCTTGTAATCCAAAAACCGAGCTACCACGAATTTCTTTGTACCAGCATCTTCTGTCTTGTACTTGCGTTCCAATGACTCCCATAATCTTGGGCTGTCGTGGTCTTGCAGTACACAGTTATACTAAGGATCTATCAAACCATGCAGAACATAATTGTGTCTCAATGAAGTCTGATCTGTTTATTTGCTCACAGCTTGCACAGCCTGTGCGTTAGTGGATTGGACTTCGGCAGGAGGTTCAACCTGAGGTTGCTGGTTTCTTTTCAAGAACCGCGCTAGGCTAGGTGGTGAGTTAGAAGAAACATCTTCGGTTGCCACCTCTTACAATTCTGACCATTGAATTTTTCTGGTTTCTCAGCATATTTGCCACTACGTTGGTAACCGGCGCACTGGTTGTGTTCACAACAGTTGGAGGAGTTTGAGTGTTAGTCATACCCTCCCTCCCCCAATGAAAGATGTACACACAAACAGTCAAACAAACTGTAAATCACTCGGTATCCGCTTGTAACCGTTTGCTTCAAAAGAAAACTCAGTCTTGGTTTCAATGAATAAATTAGATCAGTTTATCTAAATCAAAGCTTGGTTTAAATACGCCAAATGATTCGTAAATTATTATCGATCTATTAAATGCAATTAAATCTGTTTTGTAATCTGATTTCCAACGAAACTCTATCTAGGTTTCGACTAAGAAATAGTTTATAAGAAAACTTGTTAACAATATTATATCAAAATTAAAAGCGTTTTAATTCTGTGTAAACAGAATCTGTTTTAAGACTGTTGGGAAACCTGCATACTTTTAATAGCGTAAATCGAATAACGTTAACAAGTAAATGAACGGAAAGAATTAACAGATAATTAAAGCAGTAAACGAACGAGGCTCGTGTTTAACACGATTCCCTTAAAACAGATTCGCCGTCTGTTTCCCAGGGTACAACGTCCAAAGCTGTTGTACAGCCGGACTAGACAATCTGACCTGAAAGATTACGGAAAGAATCGAGGTTTATGATCGCCGGAACTGCTGGAAAGATCGCTCAAAAGCTGCTGCGTTTGGTTTATTTTGGAGTTCGTTTTCTGTATATCAAAAACTGAATGAGACGGTTCAATATATAGGAAACCCTATCTTGGTCAACAAGCCAAAGATAGTTGCTGAAATTCAGCCGGGTCTATCTATACACGATTTTGAATTGTTGATAGATTCAACATTTGAACCTCAAGAATATTCTGGAACCTGAACCTTACAACAAAACTGGTAGCAAAAAGATAGGCGCGTAGGCGAACCACCGGAGCTGAGTTACAATTTTCGGAACAGAACTAGAACCTGATCTTGCATACAAAATTTACGGATACCAAAAGATAAAAATAACAGCCGTCACGACATAGCTAGAACCTGAACTAGCAGCAGAAATTTTATTGCCCAGCTTATAATGTATTTAACTTTTAATTAGTACCATCTTATTATTGTTATAGTGGAGGAATTCCGCAAGACATTCATGAAAAAAAAATCCAACTGTAAGTACTACATAATCAGATATTACATGACTCTTATTCAAAGTGATTTATTGTTCAACCGTTTTGAAGGAGGTCGAAAAACTTGCGTTATACCGAGGGTTTACCAACATCAACCATTGAAATGTAAACAACTGAAACGCGTCGCAACTATGGCAGCAACACCGAGAGTAGCAACACCAGGTTGTTGTAGACGAGAGAGAAAAAGTGGCAGCCAGCAAGCTAAAAGACAATGAGCAACACCCCGTTGCAAGCCCAATATTAGAAAGTTTTAGCTATTTAGTATGATATCCTTTATTGGTTAATATTTTTGTACACATGCAATAGAGTTTGAACTGAGTTACTCTCTCTTTAGTACTATTATTTGAAATATCAGTTTAGTGTTTAGGTAGTGTGGCAAAATGCAGTAATACAATATGACATGACTGGGAGTAACATAGAAATAGAAAATGTATCATTAAAGTTGAAAGGGATTTCTGTTCGACTCATGTGGCCATTATTTAACCAGGTCTGATGCTTCTTGAATTTTAGATTCATACGAGTTAAAACAACTAAAGTAAGTTCACATAAACATTTATTTTAGTAATTTTGCTTAAAAAGTTGATATAAGCAAAAGATTCACATAAACATTATGCAATGAACAAGTAGATACAACATGTGTGCATCGCACGGGTCTGAATGCACCGTTTACATTAAAAATAACACTTTACTTATTGATTGGTACACTCACAATGTGTGTGTGTTGCCATTTATACCCTTAAATTACTTAGTAGAGTGTAAAAATCAAGACACAAATACTAAGGGTATAAATGGCAAGACACATAATTTTGAGTGTGCAAATAAATTAAGAGGGTGTGCAAATCACCTCCCATTAAAAATAGATGGTGATGCATATAGTAAAACCTAAGTTAAATTTTCTATATAACTGTACATATTGACGACCGGCATATGTGTTTTGCAATACTTGTTAAAATCTCGAGTTCAGAACAAGTGAGAGTTAAGTTTTAGCATTCTACAAATAATTCTGTCATATAGAAGACGTTAGATGAGAGGTTTTTAAACGTATGGCTTCATCCACGCTGATCGCTCGTATCTGAATCTCATTATGTATATATGAACATATCCATGATATTTTTATATCATTTCTTAGATTTTGAGACCATTATACAACAACATGATGAAGTTTGGTCATGTTAATGTACGAATGCTGTAAAGAAAATAGTAAAAAGGTAAGGTGGTGGACCGAATGATGGGTTGGGCCGTGCTTGGGGCAGAGACCACATGTTGGGTGCTGTTCTTGGCTTTTACCCATCGACGAAGACGATTGCTCGACTGCTCGTATCCAAATTCATAGTGTGGCTGACAAAAGTACACACCTTTCTTTGGTTCCTCAGTTAACTTTGTACAATTTCACTATAGGCATGGGCACGTGTGCACAGTTGCCCCTTTTAGATAAATAGGTAGTACTGTATTTTATCTCAAACCGGCTTATAACATTGACCAACTAAGTTAAAGACCCGTTTAACACCGGGTATCTCTACTCCTTATAAAAAAAATTGGCTTTTTTTTCAACATTTATTTATGGAATTACTGAATGTATGAATCTATTTGCGGAAATATTGACAGTGTATTAAATCACAAAGACTGCAACATCTCTACTACTTATAAATGAAATTTGCAAAATGTTGAAAAGTTGAATTTATTTTCGGCAATATTGAAAACTTAAATTCCTGTAATGTTGAATGTTGAAAACCCGAATAACTCATTCATTCTTATCTAATCATTCATTCTCATCCAACTATCTCTCTCTCTAAAAACACACACCAAACCTCTTTAAAATTCAACCACAGCCGACCACCACCACCACCACGAGCTGACCATCACCACGGGCCAACCACCATAAACGGTATATGCGGTTTTCTCTTATAGTTTTTATATGTAGATCTATTTTTTTACCAGTCTTTATATCTATTTTTGTGTGTGTGTTCTTTTTACCAGCCGCTTACTACGCCGGAGTGGTGGTGAAAATGGAGGATGCACCTCCGGAGTGTGCCAGAAAAAGCTGTTGCCCCCCTTGAACTGCTTACGAGAACAACGATAATGTAATCGTCGATTCAGGTTTCTTATCTCATTCAACTGATAATCTATACTACTCTATAAAGCAAATTTGGGGTATTCTTGAAAGTTAAAAATGGGGTAAATATGGAAATGTTGAAAAATTAATACACCCCTACTTGAATCATTTCTTGAAAGTTGAAAATTGTGTAAGTTTGAAAATGTTGAAACGCAGGGAATAAAAGAAATCAAAACGCATGGAATAAAAGAAAGTTGACAAAACCAAAACTCATTTTGGAAATAAAATTAATTTCTCTTGCATTCTTACTGTATATACAAAACTCAAAGAATAAATTTATAATGGGCGGGAAATTATTTGAATTCAAATTCAAACTTAAGGGTTTTCCATACCCTATATAATGAACCATCAGTTGGTTTTTCATTTCATCCAAGTCTTCTTCCATTAACATTAACAAGAAAATGGTTCTTTATTTGGTTCCTGATGATGTCCCTACTGTCCCTGCTATCCCTGCTCCTCATTGGGATGATGTGATCGTCATCTCAAGTGATGAAGAATATTCAAGTGATGAAGAATATTCCAGTAATGATGAGAAATATAGTATTCCAGAAGATGATGTTGTCCCTGTTGCTGTCACTGTTTGTCCCTTGTTGTGACATTGGGATGACGTTATCGTCATCTCACGTGTGAAGAGCCTGAATGCCATTGTGTATTCAGGAAGAAAGTGAGCGTGAAAAAGTAGGAATCGCCGTCTTTGCCTTTGTTGATGAAAGCGATAGAGATGATGTTTGTTGGCCAAACGCTTTTCTTTTTCTATACAACAAATGTCTTATTTTTATTAATGTTAAACTCTTCTGGTTTAACAATTGTCTTGCATTCTTTTGATTTGTGTTAACTTCTATTGTTTAACAATTATCAATATCAGTTATCAATTATAAATGTTTCTATTATAAATGTTTGTGTTAAACATTCTTGGTTATCAATTATAAATGTCATTCTTGTTTAAAAATTATAAACATCTCGCATGTTATCAATGCTTCTATTATCAATGTCTTACTATGTGTTATGTTTTTTATATTATCTCATGTTTGATTTGCAAATGTTCTGTTATTGTTTTGTTATGGATTCAATGACTTAACTTAGGCTTAGTTTTGATAATTTAAAATGCCACAATCTTCTGTAATGTTTTTTTTTCATTCGGATGTATAATTTTGTAGGAGTTATAACTTACCAATTTTTTTTTGTCAACCATTATTGCCAGATAACTATGTTAAAGATAATTTGCAATATAAACTCTTTTGGAAAGTATAAATTCCATTAATATTTTCAAAATCTGATCGTGTGCATGCCAAACCTTATAATCGAGTATTTTGATAACTTATCTATACTCCTTATAAAGGAGATTTACTCAAATGTTGAAACTTAGAACGAATCTTGAAAAGTTGGAAAATTATTATTTTAAGAAACATTGGCAAAAATTAAAATCATTATCAACTACGAATAATTAATAGCAAACGAATACTGATATGTTACAATCAGTCAAACGAAACTATTGCCTTAATTAATTAAATTGATTGACTCATTTTTAAGAAACACATTAGAAAAATTAAAATCATTATACCTACGAATTAATATAGCAAACGAAACTGACTTGGTTACACTCAGTCAAACGAAACTGATTGCCTCATTAATTAATTGATTGACTCATTTTAAGAAACAATGCAAAAATTAAAATCATTATAACCTACGAATTAATAATATCTATACTTCTATACTTATACTTATACTTACTCCTTATAAAGGAGATTTACCTAAATGTTGAAACTAGAAATCTAGAAAAGTTGAAAATCCTTATTTTAAGAAACATTGGAAAAATTAAAATCATTATAACCTTAATGAATTATATAATAGCAAACGAAACTGATATCTAACACTCAGTCATACGAAAAAAACAAAACTGATTGCCTCATTAATTAATTGATTGACTCATTTTAAGAAACATTGGAAAAATTAAAATCATTATAACCTACGAATTAATAATAGCAAACGAAACTGATATGTACACTCAGTCAAACGAAACTGATTGCCTCATTAATTAATTGATTGACTCATTTTAAGAAACAATGGAAAAATTAAAATCATTATAACCTACGAATTAATAATAGCAAACGAAACTGATATGTACACTCAGTCAAACGAAACTGATTGCCTCATTAATTAATTGATTGACTCATTGGTGGGCCCATTTATCTCTTATAATTTTCATTGACTATGGTTTGGTAAATCCTCTATAAATAGGGATCACAATTGCATAGAAAAATACACAAACACATAAACACTTAGAAGCTGCCATCGGGAATCGCTGCCGAAAACGAGGTCGCTGTCATGAATTTCCGCCGCTATGCGCGGGTACACGAGGTCACTATCGGAAAACGAGTTTTGGAAATATAAAAAAGGGTTTAATTTGACCTTTTTTCGACCATAACCAGTTGAACCTTGGGTAGAACCGGGTTTCAAAACATTATGTTTGATCTCTAAACCAGAAAAAGAGTTTGATCAAGGAGGAGTCTACACCTCAAATGTCGTGTACCAAGAAGTTTTACACGACGAGTAACGTGTGCTGTTAGATTTTATCTCATAATGATGTAATGTTTCACTTTTAATTTAACTGAATGTCTTGTTTGATACAAGTTAAGAATTTCTTGCATTTTACAAGTGTTTGCAATTTCATTTGTGTTAAGAATTTCTCGCATTCAAGTACAAAGTCACAACATTATCAATATTGCATATCGTTAATTATCGGTCGCAAGAGATTTTCCGTGCATGAACGGGTATTCGTCTAGTAACAATAAAATGTTTTTTAATGATACAAATGAAAAACATACCTTAAAAATAATTTACAATTTTAATATTAAGTAGTACTACCTGTATTTATATTACATATAAAGTATTTAGCCTAATTTCTTAAAATTTTAATATTGAAAATTAAATTACAAAAAGAATTAAAGAGTAAACATGGCGACTATTGATTGAGTTGAAACTACAATATTTGCATCTTCAATTTATTGTAGTTTCAACTCAATCAATAGTTACGTAGTGTTTGGTACGTTGTAATCAAAGAGAGAATATAAAAGATTATTACGATGTAATGAAAAAATGTTGTTTGTTTACAATTATAAGATGTAATGACTAATTACAAGGAATGACCCATTACACCAAAATCATTCCTTAGGACCCCCTCCTTTTTTTTCATTACATCCCGTAATGGAATCAAAATTACATAAAACACCACAATTAACTAACAACATTAAATAAACTTTCTATAATCAATGGGTATGTTAGTCTTTTATTATCGATTCATTACGTCTTACTATACAAACCAAACATGATTAATAATTGTAATGAATCATTACATTACACTGTTTATTCCATTACGGCGTTTATTCATTTCATTTGACATTTCATTTCGTCCTACCAAACGAACCCTTAAATTTCAATTGTATTCAAAAAAAGTATTTAACCAATATCAAGTACCTTCTCAATTTAAGTTGCGGCTGAAATGTCTAACCAATCTATTCAAGGCAAGCATTTAATCAATTTATTCGGCTGAAATGTATTTACAAAAAACATTGAAGTTTCAATTTTATTCAAGGAAGGCATTTATTTACGTAAAGCATAGAAGTGAAATGTCTAACCAATTTACAGAAAGCACAATATGGAGTTGAAACTTAACAAACTATATATGGCAATGGTCTTTTCCATTGCCTATATAAACAACCATAACTTCTTAATTCATCTCATAAATCATTTAGAAAGAAAAAAATAGAGGAAATAAAAAGCCAAAAAAATGTCGATGATGTTCTTGTGGTTAGGCCAGCACTTAAAGTGCTTAGCCGCTCATGATAACATAAATGCAAGAATTAATGAACATAGACATGGATTGAATCATCATTGTTCTTATAGTGAATGTTATGAACGAATAAATATAAGAAATGTGTAACAAGGCACTCTCAGTAACTTTGTGGTTTCTTCTCCCATTTTTGGTGTAACTGTGGGTTATGATATAAGGAGGGGACAATGGACCTTAGACGCATCATTTACTAAACCAACAATAAGACATACAGTATTAATAGATTAGCCTTATATAGCCCTAATGACGTATCTTTTTGTATCATTGATTTATGGCTAGATTAAGTTCTTTTTACTATATATATATATAATATAATAATTCACAAAATATATAATAGTAAGAAAAACGAAAAATCAACACTAATCAATGTAGCCGGAAGCAGTATAGACTATTCCCGGGTCGTTAATTCCCCAACGAGGCTGCAATGGAAGATCGGTACAATCGAAGATTTGAGTTTGAATGAAGGAATTGATTTGGGAGAGTGAAAAAGTCAAATTAAACAATAACCAAAACTAAAACGTTTTAAGAAATTCCAAAAATGACTAAATTAAGCTGAAAAACAGAGCCCGAATCCCGAACAAAGGGGATAACCTAAAATCCTCAAGAATAACCCTATACGAAGGAATTTTTTACGTCTAACTACTCCTACGAACAAATAAATGAAGAATGACAAGACTAGACCGAAAACGGAGATTCGTTTGACCCAAAAACAGTCAACACAAACCGTACCCGGAACCCGTTCTAAAAAAACAAAAACTTGTAAAAAAGACTTTTTCGAAAAGTTTTAAAATTTCCCTACAAACTATATGACAAAATAAAATTTTCTAAAAAAAACAATAATTTTTTTGAGTAAATTTTTGTATTTTTTATGAATTTTTAAAAGTTTAAACTAAATTAAATTATAAAAAAGTAGTAAATGATCCAAAAAAAAAATTCCTGAAAATTTTAGTGAAAAACTAGACACTAAGAATAATCCTAGGAAAAATAAGAAACAAACATAAGCTCAAAGAATAAGCCCCGAAATAAGCTTGAGCAGCTTATAAGCTTAAAGAGGTTGTTTGTGTATAAATACACAAGCCCTTGGGACTATGACAAGAAAGTCCCAAGGGCGCAGCGGTATAAGTGTTGGTGTGAAAGGGGGATGTATCGAGAGGTCTCGGGTTCGAGTCTTGCTCACCCGGACTTCTTGTCTTCCCCCTTTTTTTTTTTTTTTTTTCGAAAACTCAAAGAAGCAAAGTTGTTAAGCTCGTGGGGCTTAACAACTTTGTCTTCTACACCTTTTTACAAAAAGCACTAAATAAGCTTATAAATAAGCTTAAAGTGGACAGCAATGCTTAAAAGGCTTATAAGCAAAAATAGCTTAAGTCGTTTTGGCTATAGGGGAAACTTAAGCGAGACTTGAAACTAAAAGAAGCTAGAGGGTCTAATCTACCCTAAATGAGTTGAATAAAGCTAGGCACTTAAAACAAATAAGCTGAAATCAGCTTATTATGACAGAAAGCTAGAAGCAAGGCTTAAAGGCTTAAAAGGCATAAGGTCTTTTTGGACAAAAAACTAAAGGAAGAGGCTAAACAAGCCTAGACAACTGTTTATACTAACCTAAATATTGCTATTAAAAGCAAAATGAGGCTCAATGGCATAAGCTAAATAAACCAAAAGTAAATAAGCAGTCCATGAAACAACGACTAAATTAATGCTAAAACAGTCCAAATGCCAAGGTTTTGGCTTAAAAATAAGCCAACAAAAATGAGCTGTTTAAAAGCTGAAAAGTCAGGGCTTAGAAAGAGCTGTATGCATCTTGAAATAAGCCAAAAGATTGGGCTTTATAACACAAAATGACAAAGAAAAAGAGGCTTAAAATCTCCCCTTTGCACCAGGGGAGATTTAAGCTTATCTTGAGTGGCTTATTTGACAGCTAATAATAAGCTGTCAAATAAGCTCAAATTGCAAAATAAACTTAAAACAGCTAGACATACTCTAGTTATGACTGTGTGCACAATTTGTCATGGTGAAACAAAAAAAAAAACTGCTGATGTTTTAAGGTAAAAAAAAAAAGCTTGAAATTTTGGCACTAAAGTCCTTGGTGGTTTTTTTGGCTTACAAAGTCAAAAGACAAAACTGCTTAACATCCCTATTTTGTACACACACAAATCACACTTTTTGACACTCAACACTCAAACCACAAGTGCTTAACTAAATAAGCACTTGTGGGATTTTCTAAAAACTCACAGTTATGAAAACTGTTTTAAAAACTTTGAAAAACCATTTTGAACTAAAAACCTTTTTTTTAAAACAGCTTAAAGATGCTTAAAACTTAAGTTAATGTTAACCAAAATACCTCAACCCATGGTCAAACCCTTTTTGACCCGTTTTCTTAGTTCACCCAAACACCCCTTTAAGTTTTAAAAGAGAGTTTAAAAACTATTGAAAACTGTTTTTGACTAAAGTTTTGAAGCAATTATGATACTTAAGCTATTAGGATTATAACAAGATACAAGAAAGTCAAGTAAGCACTTATAAGATAAAAATAAGCTAAGGACAAAATTTTTGCTAAATTGACAGCTTTAATCTAAAATTGCATACAAAGGAAAGGAAAAGCTTAAACAAGCATAAGCAAGCATAAATAGGTACAATGACAGTAACAAGCTAACAATAAGCTAAATAGCTTATTGCTACAGTAAATAAGCTAAATTTAAAGAAAGGGTACCTTAAATCCTTTTCACAAAAAGGATTTTTGTGAAGACTTAAATAAGCTCTAAACCTACCCAGCTTATAATTAAGCTACACTAAGCCATAAACCCAACAAGCCATCCATGTTTGCTTATTCATCCATGCCTTTTTTAATCCAACAGTAGCTGCTTTTCTTTTTGTGAAATTTTCTTAAAAGTTTTCTAAAAATGTTTACTAGACAGATTGTAAAGATGCTTAATATTGAGAGATTAAAGGATTTTAAGAAACACTTAAAAACTTAGAACACAAGTAAAAAGAACTCAACTGAATTTCATTAAGATTGAAGTGAATTACAAGTGCTTATAAAAAACTTTTAACTTAACAATGAAAACTACTTAAAAACTAACTTAAAAAAAACTACTACTCTTCACAATGGTTGTTACAAAGCTTTTAAATAGGAAAATTTCGACTAAGGCTTGTGTCTTCTTTGTCTTCTTCCTTTGTGTTTCTTTGTAGACACAACAAGTGCATTGTGCTTGTTGTGAGAGTGCAATGTCAAGCACATCTCAGCCCTCCATTTCCCTTGATGCCCAAGCCGAGAGTTATAAGCCATTGATGAGGTTTTGTGTGGGTTTGGATTGCCAACATGGCAATCCCATGTGGGGTGTGGGGTTGAGTGATTTGGAGAGGTTTGGATTGTAATGGGAGGTCAAACGAGGTTGAAAGAGACATTTTGTGGGGTTATAGGATTGGGCGGGAAATGGTTGGGACGATGTACAGTATTTTGAAACGTTGGGGAAAGTTTGGATGTTTGTCAACATTGGCCCCTCAAGGACATTTATACCTTTGCATCCATTATCCTTGTATTGTTATAACTTTTGGGGACTTGGCAAATTCAGTCCCCAAGGGTTATAACAATAATTACACCACTCGTCCTTGGTGGTTAAAACTTTGTGGACTTGACAGAATAAGTCCTTGTGGTACATCTTTGGTCAAATGGCAGTTTTCCCCCTTTCTTTCATTTTCTCTTTTCTTCTAATAAATATAAGTTTAGGGTTTTGGCAATTTCAACCCTAAACTTATATTTTTGGACTTGTTGACTCTTTGGCTTGGACTTTGACTTGGGTTGACTTCTGTTGACTTTTGCTTGGACTTTGACTTTGTCTTTTCCTTGCTTTTCCATT
>BQNB010135595.1:0-18133 GCA_026074375.1 Tanacetum coccineum | reverse complement strand
GATTAACTATTAAACTACGAACTATTATAAACAATAAATATACGGGGTGACCGAGTCTTTTACTCATATCTAACAAAAGAAAATGGCAAATGAAATAATAGTTTCTAAGGCTAATTTTCCCTCTTACACTTAAGTTGAACATTGTCTCCAATGTTATATAAAGGTACCCGTAAAAACGAATTAAAGGGAAAAGAAAACAAGGAAAAGAAACTAGTACTCCCCTGGTTTGCTCAATAATGAAGAAGAAACACGCGATAACTGGTTAAATCGTCATCCAAGAATTGTCTAATGAAACTTCATAAGAACTTCCAAGCTTCTTCTCATCAAATATAACCTGTAATCAAAGACAAAGACAACTATACCAAGTATAAAATATACGATATACAAATATACATTATGAGTTTAGGGTTTGACTCGATAAAGCAATAAAGATAGGATGAGAGAATTGTCAAACTTATTGGTTTTGCAGGTTTATAATAGAAGAGTACATATTTTAAATGTTATGCAAGTTTTATTTTCAAAAATAATTAAAAACTTTAAGTTTTCTGGACCTGTGCGTTTGACGCTGTCAGGAAAATCCTGGCCCCGTCACGGGTGTCGTGGTGACAGCATCGCGTGTAAATCGTGACGCCGTCTCCACGTTCTGTGAAAACTAAAATTTTGTTTTTGATGAAAAATTTCCTGCACTTGATTCCATAAGTTAATTCCTGTATAAATAGTTGCATAAAACCTGAGTTTTGACAATTCAATCATTTGACTCGACACTGACACGAATTAATCTAAACAAATTATTTAACATGCTTGAACTTGGTTCAAAAAATGGATAAATTCCCCTACACTTATTATTTGCAAAATACCTTTGATTGAAATTAAGACGAGGTTAAAGACAATACAAAGCATGATTACAAGATAGTTCAAACATAATAAAACAAACTATGAAGAATTAAAACACACATGACATTAATTAAGCTAGTTCATGATAGAAATATTCGCAACAAGAGTCAAAGTGTTCAAGCCCTAGAAACTATTACAAACCATAATTGTTCGAATGACAAGGGATGAAAGTAACACTAGAATGAAACAAGAGTGATCAAGAGGAGCCATCCTGAGGAGGGTAGGGGCGGTATGTGTAGCCGGGAGGCATGTGTCCCTGATAGCCATAAGGAGGGTAGTTGGCTTCGAACCCAGGAAACGGATCAATCTGGAGGTGTGGCTCAAGGTTGTCGCGGGTCGACAAGTATTGAAACTGGCGGACGGTGTGATCATACATCCAACTGGCTCTTTGGTCTTGTTGCCCATCCAAGTGTCGAGCCTTCCCCATCGCTCGTCTTGTTGACCCATCCATTGTGCTTGATGGACTTGCCATTCACCTTGGCTCATGTTGCGGTAGTTGTCTGCAGAGCCCCCAATCCCTTTGTTTCTCCCCTCTCCATCACCTTCCTCATCATCACCTCCACCCTCTCCTGTAACCTCTCTAGTGGCTGGCCAACAACACTTACCTTCATGGAGTTCCATGATAACCCTCATCTTAATCATAACGTTTTACTATAAACATGGGGAGGGGGTTCACGGTTCAACACACTTACCAATTCATTGGTGAGCAAACCAAAAGACCGAGCTATCCTTGTCACAAACATCCCCCCAAAATTTACACTCTTTTCCCTTATGCTCTTTAGGTATTTAGCAAGCCAATAGGGAATATTTCAAACAATCCCATCTCCAAAGATGCAATAGAGGCAGAATAGATAATTTTCGGTGACACGATGGGTGGTTTCCTTCCTTCTTGTGAGGCAACAATAAGCAAGCATGATCCTTGGATTCCTAATAGATTTTGCTTTAGTGTTCCTTACATTATACCCGCCATCACCAATAGTAGGCCAAAACAGATGAGTAAAATGAGCGGCATTGACCGTTACCGCATTTCTTAAACCACTAAGTGTTGCAACCTCTTGGGACTCCCTCTCAGAGTATAGACCAACTATCCATCCAAACTCAAGAAGGTGCATTTCCCTTTCCATTCCTCCAGTAACTAACAGCGCTTTGCTCCACTTGTATAGAGGTTCATATCTACAAGGGGTAGCATCAAACTCAAATGAGGCAAAGAATTCACGAGCAAGCTCACGGAAAATAGGCTCGTTGATTTGGAAAAAGTTAGCCCATTATGGTCCGGAGAAAGGGTCGGTGTTGATGGAGTTGAAGAATGACTGAGCAAGACCCTTCTTGGAGAGGAATTCCTAATCCACAACATCCCTGGAGTGAATAGAGCATCCGGCGAGGGTGTTGTAGTTCATTTGATGATCCTCGTTATTAAACAATCCGAATTTGCGGACCTTCTCTTCCATTGTTTCATTGTGGGATGAGGAGGCATGTACCCTAGTGCTTCTAGATCTCTTGCTCATTTCCTATATTGAAGTTAGAACAAGAAACGATAAGAGTTAGAGAGTGAAAACAAAGCTGAGTATCTGTTCAGACGGTGGCGACGGCGTCACCAATAATATGTGACGCCGTCACAGTGGATCAGTTTCAAAAATATGTTTTGCGAGGGAAAACTAAGCTATTCTCCGATAAACATGTTCCCCAACACCCCCTCATCATCTGACCCACATTAGGATTTCGAAAAAATTAGGTTCATCAATCCTAGGTTCAAGTTGTTTTTGCAAAAGTGTTGATTTTGGATGATTCAATACTTAAGGTAACAACAAACTTAATAGATTGGTGTCTAATTGTTCCTAATTCCAATCAATTGGGTATGAATCAAATTAGGGGAATCAATCAATAGAGAGGATAGGAAACAAATGAAATCGCAAAAATAGAATGAATGATTTACTTGCCGATTGAGGATGAATGATCGTGGAATGGTAGAAATCAAGTTGGGGCTTGATTGAGATGGTTGGTGGCTGTTTTTGTGAGTGTGAAGGAAGAAAGGGAATTGTGATGGGTTTTATGAGTTGGACCCGGATCGTCGTGACGGCGTCACGTATTAACCGTGACGGCTTCACGAGCAATTTTTCAGTTTGGGCCCTTGTTATTCAAGGGATTTCGAAATTGCAACCCATGACTTTATTTCAAAGGAAGATCACGTATCTTTCCTCCCGGATCAAACAAATGGCTGCTATTTATGAATGTAAATAAGCAGTGGGAAGAGGGTTCACGTTCAGCGGGGTTGTTATTCATAAATGGGGGTTGCTTTGAGTAGGTGGTTGAATGGTGGGTGAATTGCTCGGGTTGTGATGGGACTGATTATCCCTCTTTCCAGACTTAAACCTGAAGATATTCTTCCGAGGTTGAGATGGATACGATGGTATTAGCCAGATGTATCTTACACATAGATGACTTGCAAGAGTAGGAAATGTTTTCTTCTCGAGGTTTTCAAAGAAGTAATGTTTAGTACTGTTCTCTAGGACCTTGGTGTCTGGATACTTTGTGATTTTCTTGATCTTTTGAGGTTTACTTTCATTTTCCTTTATCATTTCCTTTAGTCTTAGTGTGACCTCCGAAGAGAATTCCATGAATTCATCTGTAATATCTTGCATGTAATTTTCGAGTTGTCTGATCCTTTCTTCTTGATCGTAGATGAAGTTCATCACAATGTGCTCAAATTCTTCTTGTCGCGATGGCTCAGTGGGTGGTCGATACATTTCGTTGGTTGTTAACCGGAATACGCTTTTGCTTTTCCCTATTAACGAGATTACGTTCTTCATAAGTGTATCAACTTTATGCCCTATGATTCCAAGTAATTACTTGATGTTAAGGTTTTCATAATTAAAGCTCACTTCTTCCGAGTTGAAGGCATCATTCCACCCTTCATTCTCATATTGGGCTAACTTTTCAATAGTATCCTAAGCTTCGTCTGTCCTTAAATTTCTAAGCCTCCCGCCTGCTGCGTAGTTAATGCTCTCCCGAGTGATGCAGTTGACATGATCGTAAAAGATTTGGACTTGGAGACACAGATCAAGACCATGATGAGGGACTTTTTAGAGTAAGTCCTTGAAACGAGTCCATGCTTCGGATAGAGATTCTCCATGATGTTGTTGGAACATCAGGATATCATTGCGGAGTTTTGTGGTCCTTCTCGGTGGAAAGAATTGAGCAAGGAATCGGGTAGTAAGATCCTCCCATGTGGAGATGGATCCTGCTGGAAGGCGTTCAAGCCAATTGCTAGCTTGATCGCGTAGGGAAAATTGAAATAAACACATGCGTATTCTTTCCCTATTTTCACTGTCAAGGTCAAGTGAGTTCACAAGTTTATGAAATCCTTAAGGTGTTGGTTTGGATCCTCAGACCGAAGTCTGTGGAATGAGCATCCGTTTTGCACCAACCGGATGGTGTTGGATCGAAGAGGTACCACGTTGTTCCCTACGGGGAGCTTGATGGTATTCCTGTAGCCCTCATGGCTTGGTTTGGAGTAATCTCCTAGAGTACGGATAGGATTCTCGTCTCCCATGGTGGTTGACGAGAATGGGTTACAGAACAGTTTTTTTTTTTTTTTAGCACAAAGAAAAGATAGACTACAAGAAAGCTAATATGCGGAATTAAATTCTCACTTGAAAGGATTTAAGCGAGTAGAACTAAGCTAAACTATGATCGAAACCTAACTATTCCTCAGGCGGTGGCGCTAAAAACTTGATGCGGTTATCGTAGGACTTCTACAAGAAGTTTTACAACTCCCTATTGTTGTAGTAGTAGTATAGGCAAGACTCAGGGGTTGTTATTGTTCACTCGGGGAATAGGTTGGGAATGCTTGATCACGGTCTATCAGAGTTCTAAGGGTTAAGAGAAGATTATTTTTGTGTTTTTATATTTTTTGGAAAGAAAGTAAATCATATAATTGGAGAGGTGGTATGGTTTAAGCTATTAACTAAATATAAAGCTACGCTAATTGGTGATAACAATAAGATAAAAGACTGTGCTTATTTAATCATGTATTACTCCCTAGATTGCTTCTCCTAGTGTTGTTGCCTTGTCACCCTTGTGATGATCTGTGTAACTATTTCCTAAGTCATGAACGAATTACATGAACCCGCCGTCTACTTAGTATTCCGCTAGAGTAACGCAATCGTAAGGTAGTATGAAGACTATTACATAGCCCTTAGGAGCTCAGTAAGTGCATGTGAAATATATTAAAAGTGGATCAACCATATTAGGGGGCAAGGTAGTATGAAGACTGTTACCCGATGGTATCATTTCTACACAATCTTGTTTACCTAGAATAGCAATAGCAAGTACAAAATAAAGCTAGTTTGTTAGAGTCCTTAACGTTGCAAATCCATCACAAGAAGCAACACCACTAAGATCTACATTCTTAGTTTCATACAATCATAAACAAACACAATAGAAGGTTTAGCCAATCATATTAAAGATAAAGCAAGATCATAGATAGATCAAACAACACATAGGCATATTGAATTATTGAATAAAACTTAATTGATTACAATAGGGTTTTTAGGCCCTAAATTCGTCCCTAACAGCTGCTAAACAAATTAGGGTTCGTACCCTCTTTTTATTCTAAAGTTACACACTCAAAACCCTAAATTTGGGTTTGTATATATAGGAAAAACGCTGTGATGGCGTCGCGTTTTAATCGTGACGCCATCATGAAAGAGAATATTCTAGATAATGGGTTGGGTCGTATGCTCTGACGCCGTCGTGGAATCATGTGACGCCGTCTTGATCTTCATGGTGACGGCGTCACGTTGTATTTGTGACGCCGTCTCCAGCCACTGTAGAGAAATTCTTGATCAATGTTGGTGTAGGTCCGTAGTCTTGTCCGTTTCTTCTCCAAATGAGCCCAAGTCACGTGTAATTCTTCCAAATGTCTTCCAAATGAGAAATACCTGAAAAGGAACGATTTAGTACCTATTTTGGGCATAAATGCACGATTTAGGGGGTTAAATGACCTTGAAAAAGTGTATAAAATGACACCTCATCAATTTCCTCCATTTTCTTTATAGTTCGAACAGGTGGACAATATTTGTTTAAAAATTTTGTGTTAAGACCATCCCATGTTGTAATTGAACCTGTTGGTTCGTTTCCTAGCCAATGGCTTGCGGCTCCAGTCAAGGACATAGAGAATGCTCTAAGCATCATTTGGTCTATAGTAATATTTGGAATATGGAATAGATCGACGATCTTAAGAACTTACTCAATGTGTTCATTCGCATCTTCATGATCCAAACTGCTGAAGGTGTTAATACGTAGTTCCTTGAGAAATTGGCCCTTTAGTTCACAGTTATCCTTGTCTTTAATTTTGGGCCTAGAAACCCCCGATCCATAGTCTGTTCGGGTCTTGCTCATGTATTGCTTTATAGTTTCCGCCATTGTTTCTGCAACTTCTTCCTCCGAGTATTCTTGGTCAGAAAATAATTTGAAATCAGACGATCTCAATTCGTCAAGACTTAGTGTCTTGAAGTGCTTCCTAGATGATCAAAATTCTCGTTCCGGATCCTTGAAAGGTGTGAATAGTTCATTCGTTGAACTCCTTGTCATGCACTACCTGAAACAAGGGATAAACAATCAGTAGGATAGGCTCTTTAGGATAGAAATTTTTTTAGCACGAAAATCAAATATGAAAACTAAGATTCGGATTTTGTTCAGGATGATCGATACGCCATATTCAATAGAAGTGAAAACGCCGTATTAATCACTTGAATGAATATGCTGTATTAGATAGAAAGTTGGATACACCGTATCCAATGGAAGTGGATACGCCGTATCGAGTTATCGACCTAAACAGTGTATTAGGAAAACAATTAATTTAAACACACAAATATACAAAGCCAAAAATTTTAACTAACAATAATACAAAAATATGACAGAATATACAAGCATTTACACTAATCTAAGTTACACTACTCCTAAGGGTTAGATCTAATATAATGCAAAAAATCAAAATATAAAATAGAAATCATGATTAATTTTCACTCCCCGGCATCAGCGCCAAAAACTTGATGTGTCGCTGTGTGGTGTATATTTTTATGATCCAAGTTTTAAATTTATATTTTGCCGACTTAACCAAAAATAACACTTTAACGGGCAGTGTACCCGGTCAGTGGTAGATTTATGATAAGTAGGGTGTCGAACACTTGAAGCGAGGTTAAATCTTTCAATTTATTAATATTTTAGTTTACTAGTCTAAGTTAATTCTAATCTAAGTTAAACCTATGCTAATCCTATGTTTGTTCTAATCTTAATTCTAACAGGTAAAAGGGGGGTTTCAGCTTGAGAGACTGGCACGGGTTTGGTGGTGACTACAATCAATTCAAGACACTTTAACCCACGCAAGCAAATAAACAGAATTCAAAAGAGTGGTCAATCCTTATGATAGAAAACTGTATTAGCCATCATTAATCCGATTAGAAGGTTGGTTTGTTTATTTAGCGCAATGCTTACTTATCTCGAGGTGGCATATCATTCTTAGACTTAGGCGGGACTTCATCCTAAGACCTAGGCACATTAATTCTGTCACAATTTAAGCATCCGCATAAAGGCATCCGTTTTTGTTTATTGATTATAATTCATCTAAGAGGACATCGTCGTATAAGTCGAACGACCTAGATCATTGGACATTTACCCACCTATGATTAACGGTAACTTGTTTTTGTGTGGTAGTCTACATCCAAATCTTATACCAATTGATCGAACGTTATTAGTTAGTACTAAGCCACTACCTACTACGGTACAACCAGTTCAATCAAGGCAAGCAAGACGTTTTTAGTGATCCTTTTTGTTCCACCTATACACATTACTATATGGAGAGCTATCTTGGACTCTTAGCCTACGCCCAAACAACACCGAAGTTGCTTGCGCTTGTTAATATGTTGTACTAGTCCAGTTGATGATAGGTCGCATACTTACGCACGAAAAAGTATATTTGATAAACATAAACAGCATACAACGATAAGATTAGAAATTGGAGATATAAACAAAACAAACATTCAGACTTCATTTCATGGCTAATACCCGAAGGTATTAGCCTTCAAACATAACAATTAATACAAGAGTAATGGCTTAGCCAAGGTAAAGTAACTGAGTTAACGAGTGATACCAAAAACTTAACGATTACAAAAGTATAAGAAATTACACGTTGTTTCTTATGGATTGGAATGCGTTGCGAGACCTCTTCTGGTCTTTTTCTCCTCTGAAAATTAACTTTTTGTGGTTTAGGTATTGAGAATATGATTTAGCACACTTAAAAATTGTTTTTGAGTTTTGTATTTATAGGGTCTGGAGTCGGTGTCGACACGGCGTATCCAATGTATTGGATATGGCGTATTGGGATTTCTTGGAGTAGGGACCACGTTTGATATCTTCCAGAATATTCACATACTATATCTCCAATACTACGTATTATGCTTCACTAGATACGACGTATTGAACTTGTTTCCTTTGTGGTCATTAGTGAGTGCAAGCACGGATACGCCGTATCTTCCTTGATGGATACGGCATATTGGTTGTCAGAATAGTAATCTTCAAAATATCTTCGTTTAAGCTCCAGAATGCGCACCTTTTGCTAATATTCACCAAGTACTTCATAATTACTGCAATTCTCAAATATAAACGATTAAGTAACAATTTTTGCAATAATTATACAAAATGGGTTAATTACATGGGATAAATGATGCTATAAAATAGATGTTATTTGATGTTATCACCTACGCTAATCAAGTTAAAAGCTAGACCACTAACATGCTCAACATTGGTAATTGTAATTGAGTCATGAGTAATATTAACTCCACCGACAACCTTGCCCTTTAGGTTGCTCCTAAATATGACATGTCCACCATCATACGCCTTGTACAAAGTAAACAATCTTCTATTCCCAGTCATGTGCTTAGTACAACCACTATCCACAATCCAATCGTCTGGTAATAGATCACATTTAAGACACACCTACATGGAAATATGAATTCACGGTCGTGGTACCCATTTTTCATGGGTCCGTTGTGGTTAGCAAATATGGTGCCCAAGTTAACCATTCTTGGGTCTTGTAGTAAAGCACATAGTTTATGTAGGTCGTACCTTGAGAACGCGAACCAAGGATTGTTTTGAAAATCATGGGAGTTTTGAAAGTTTGGTCCAACGCTCCAAGGTGTTTTTAGCCTTTGATTTTCGTAGGATTTTTCTCTCCTTTAAGAAGTGCTAGGTTGATGATGCAAAGATCTTTGGCTTTTATAAAAACTTCTTCTTTTTGAAGAGCGGTTGTTTTAAAAAGAGGGTCTTCGAGCATATGAGTTTAAAGGTCTCATATGTGGTGTGGGTAAAAGAGGTCTAGGTTTAACTCGAGGTTGTGTGTATCCAAGTCCATTATGAGAGCCCGAGTGATGTCCTTGGTGTGTTGTTTCCACTCTTTTAATGGGTGCTTGAGGACCTCGAATGTTTGCAAAATGAGTTTGAGGGACAACGGGTTTAACAAGGCTAGTTGACGTAATTTCCTTTTGACTTTGTTTACAAACACTATTGGTTTGTTTGGACTTGCGGAAGAGGTTTTATCATTTTTTGAAAATCCAAGACCTTCCTTATCTTGGGACAATTTTTGACGACTTAGCATATCGTCTAAAGCAATGCTACTTGATTTGAATTTTGAAAAATTCAATGCCTCATCTTGGAGTTTAGAAACATTGTATTTTAAAGAGTCAACCTCTTTGGTGAGTACATCACATGTTTTGCAAGGTTCAACCACCTCTTTATCATTTGCAAGTTTCTTTACTTCAATTTCAAGATCATTGATTTTGCTTGAAAGTTTTGAATTCTCTTTTTCAAGAGATCGTTTTTCATTTAAAAGTTTTTCAAATGTTTTAGCAAAATCTTTGTTAAACTTTAGGAGTTCCTCATTCTCCTTTTGCAAATCAATAATATTTAAATCATTATTAGAACTAGATGGTTTGGATACTACCTCTTGAGAGTTGATAGCCATGAGACAAGTTGCGTTATTTGGTTATTCGTCGCCATCTTCACTATCGCTCCATGCTCCTCCCATAAAAGCCTTGTTTTCCTTCGGCTTTCTACACTTACTAGCAAAGTGGCCTTCTATCCCGCAATTGTA
This sequence comes from Tanacetum coccineum, assembly GCA_026074375.1. Classification (NCBI taxonomy): domain Eukaryota; kingdom Viridiplantae; phylum Streptophyta; class Magnoliopsida; order Asterales; family Asteraceae; genus Tanacetum; species Tanacetum coccineum. The sequence continues at coordinate 8,091 of BQNB010135595.1, read as the reverse complement.
GCAAGCTCCCTTTGGCTTCGAGCTTTTACCACCTTTGTTTCCAAAGTTATTTTCTTTTTTTTTTATTTTTGTTTTTTTTTTTTTTTTTCTTTTTTTATTTTTTTTTTTTTTTTTTTTTTTTTTTTTTTTTTGTTTTTTTTTTTTTTTTTTTTTTATATTTTCTTGGCCTTTACCGAATTGATTTCCACTATTACAAAATCAATTTCCGCATCTGAACCGATTACCCTTGCGAAAGAACTTGCAGAAGTTCCTAGCCAACAAATTGAATGCCTCAGATTATTCTTCTTCATCTACGTCATCATCACTTCCATCTTGACTATCACTATCATCACTAGTTTTCTCCCTAGTGACTTTAGCTTTAAGAGCTAAAGACTTAACCTTTTCTTTAATAGTTTTAGAAGCTACCCCATCATTATCCAAAACCATTTCATAGACTTTGAGGTTACCAATTAGCTCATCAAGAGGAAGTGTAGCCAAATATTTGGCTTCTTCAATGGTCGTCACCTTAGCTCTCCATGTTAATGGAAGATCATGAAGAAACTTTCTAACAAGATTCTTGCTAGAGTAGTCTGGATCTAAAGATTAAAGACTAGTCACAATAGCGTTGAATTGTGTGAAGCCGCTATCAATAGTTTCTTCATTGGAGATTGAGAACTTATCGTATTCTTGAGTGAGAAGATCAATCTTGAAATTCTTGACTTGATAATTGCCTTGGTGAGTGATGATGAGTGTATGCCAAACCTCCTTGGCAGTTTTACACATGAAGACTTTTATGTAAAACTTGTAAAATTTATAAATTATATTCGTAAGATTTATATAACACATATTTGACGTAAACTTATATTTTTTAATGCCGGTTTACGTTTAAAGCTGTTTTTTAGTTTACGCGATTTAACTTAACGGTTATTCATAAAAGTAAATAAGTAAAGTTTAAAGTAAATAGTTTTTGAGTTTATTGACGTAAAATGACTTGAAAAAATGTGGGTTGTCACAGGGGCAGGGTGGGTTACAGGGCGGGTTTCGGGGCATTAACGGACTTTTACCGGTTTTGGGGCGGGGAAGGGGCACAACATCCCCGCCCCGCCTGGAAACTATATATACATATAAATATATTATATTTTTATGTTAGTATTTACGTAATAAAACCTTTTTTGTATTTTTGTATCTTTGCAAGGTTGCAAGTTATGATGAGAAAAAACTTCTGTAGAATCGTAGGGGGGTGAATACGGTTTTCTTGACTTCTTTGAAGTTTATAAAACTTCGAGTCTCGAAAGAGCCGAGTGGTGTATTAATCTACTTTGCAAAGTGAACAATAGGTAGATAAAAAGAAGAAGAGATACTACGATATATAATGGTTTGACAAGGGGGGTTTTCGTACGTCCAGTTGCGAACCATGACACCGATACTATTCCTAGTATAATCCTTATGGTGGACTATAAACTGTATTACAAATTAACTGTACCTACTTTCAACAAAGCTCGGGGCTCACACAGAAGAGTTACTACCTATGGTATTCTGCCCTCAGAATCCAGCCCTAAGAACCCGTGATTCGACTTAACCTATAACTCTAGAAGCCTACCTCTTAGAAGCTTATCAAACCCCAACTAGATCCCGAATGATCTAGGCTTAATCCCATGATTACAAGGCTTCCCTTACAACTCAATTGTGTAAAAAGATAGATTATTGAACCAAGTCCTAACCTAGCCTAGAGACTCGATTTTAACAAAAGGGCATGAGAAAGAAGACCCTCGACAAAACACACAAATATAGATTAGGTACTTGTGTGGCTCTCTTGCGGAGATGTGTGTTCTTCAATAGATGATAGAAGAGAAGCTTAGAACACTTTGATGTTTAGACTTAGAGGATTAAAGAATAGAAAAGAGAGGAAAGAATGTTTGCAAGAGGTGAGGAATACAAAGTCCAAGTGGGGTATTTATAGGCCAAGGAGCACAAATTGTGTAAAAAAAATTAAGGACTTGACGTTTTAACTACCCGCACTTGTTAAACCCCCAATTGTACTACACGCTATGACCTTTCAATCATTCTTATGCTCAAGGTCAACCCACTCAAATAGCCATTTGATAAAATCGTTTGTGAAGTATTAAAAGCATTCTTGCTTATCCGATATTGTAAAGAGAGAAAAGAATTATCGGAAAGGGTATTTTGGGTATTCCTCAAAGTGATAACTAGCCTAGTTACGATCCAACTAAAGATAGAAAGGGCTAGTTAGGAACCAAGAGAATATTCTTGGAATATTCTTTGCTTTGTGAGAAAAGGGGAAAGATTTGAAATTTAAATTTCATATTCAATAACACACATGTTGGATAAGAGAGGATGAGTTGTGTGTGAGTTATCATGATGTGACATATAGGAGCCTCTTGATCTTGTTTGAAATAGAGGGTTAAGATGAGAGGAGTACATTTAGTTTTGTGGCAAGATCAAGGGTAGAAAAGAGTGTGTGTTTGTTATGTGAGTGAGAAGAGAGTGTTTGTGAGGGAAAGTGTGTTTGTTTAAGATGAGACATCAATCCAAGGGTTGAGAATAGAATGAGGGAGTTTGGATTGATGAGATGGCTTGATCAAGGGTAGAGAAGAGAATGTGTTTGTTGTGTTTATTTGGGAAGCAATCCAAGGGTTGAGAAAGAAATAATGTGTGTACTTATATTTGTGACATGGCTTGATCAATAGTTAAGATAAAGAAGTGTATGTGTGTATGAAATTTGAATTGTATGGAGAAGAAGGTGAATAGTGAGTATGTAGTGAAGAATGTTTAAAAAGATATGGAAGATTATGGTTGGAATGAAGGAAACATAAAGGTACATAAGGTACAAGAGAAGTACATAGTGTAAGGGAATGTGAGTTGGCATTGTGAGGTTTATTTGGAGAAGGTTTATGTGAAGGAGAGTGTTTATGTTTGAAGAGTGTTTAGGAAGATTGAGTAAAAGGTTGACGGTGTTTAGGAGAAATCAAAGGATTGATTTAGGTTAATAATCACATTGCCAATAAGAGAGAAAAGAGTGGGCAAATGTGATTATGGGATGGTTTAAGGAAGAAGATGATTAGAGTGTGTGTAGAGGAGATGAAATCACTTGTTGGGTAAGAAGGGTAAACAAGTGATTAGATAGAATGGGTAAAGGTATTGTGTAGAAGAAGTGAGGACTTGTACATGTGAGGAATACATGTGAGTTTGTAAAACATTTGTATAGGTAAGGAAGTGAGAAAGGTCAAAGTATAATTAACTTTCAAATACCACAAACTTAATTAGTCATTTAAACTTTAATCCATGATACTCAACAATGGATTTGATCATTAATCATCTTGATGCAAACAAGCTAAGTGATTTGCATCTTAAGTAAAGCATATCCCATAGCGGGAAAGAATGCATTTACGCAAAGTGACCTTTGACTTAGTTTGACCAATAAGGTAGTTAAACCCGTAATATGATTAAGAACACCGTAAATCCGGATTAAGGTCAAATGATTACTTTTGCTTGTTGGTATGTTGAACGTATGATCATACTAGGTTTAGAAAGAAGTTTCGGCCTTGGCTAGAGGCGTTTGATAAAGGATTTGAGTTGACGTTTTATAGAAAAACAGGAGGATTTATTTTTGCTCCTCTCTAAGTCTAAACCTCCTTTGGAGTGTTCCCAAATGCTCAAATATCATGTACATATCTTTAATGAAGTTTCCACATGTGTCGGGTAAGAGGAAAGCCAACAAGTGTAAAATCCGCAAAACGGATTTCGCATGTGGCGCGCTGGCTACGCACTGACGCGTGCCCAGCGCGCCAGATGGTGAAATCCGGTTTTGCGGATTTAAGCTACTGTTTGTGATTTTACGTTTTGTGAATGTTTATTTGAATTAAAATATAAAGAAGATCCCAGTCAATGTTGCACCAGCAACTTCTTTTGTGAAATGTTTTTAAAGAAGTTTTGATTTTCTTAACGTGGTTATCATTAGTTATGCTTAATTTATTGAAAACTTATAAATGTTACTAATTAAAATATTATTAATGGGTTTTTAATTCTTTATATTATTGCATGTAACCACATTTGTAAAAATATGGCGTAAAAATAATAATAAATGGAGAACTACGTGTATTTTGTGGAGCATTGCGCTCGTAATGACACCTCAATAAGACCCTCAACGGGGATTGGAGCGGGTTTAGGGGAGCATCTCCCCCAATGGAGCGTCCCAATAAGATCCCCACTAAGGATCAGGGCGGGTTTGGGGGTGGTTTGCTAATCGGGTTTAGGGATGGAGGCTGGCCGCCCCGCTTCAAACCTGCCCCATTGCCATTTCAAATATGGGAGGAAACACTTTACTTTCAAAATCAACCAAATTACATTACTTTTTCATTCATTTTTATTTTCTTTTCCTCTTATATGCTGCTCAAGAACACAAATTAGATATATTTATTTTCACTTTCTTTCCTTTTCTTCATAACTCAGACTCAAGAACACAATGTTATGTAAAATGGATACTTTTGACTTTTGATCAACCTTTTGCACCTGAACATCTTGACTCTCGTGGTATCCGCAAATATAGGTCATATTGTATGAAATATCATTATAGTATTAATAAGGATGTGAAATTGTGAAAGATGCTAATAATAATAATAATGAGGTTGAAGTTGAACGTGATGACAATGATCCTATGATCATAAGTGGTGGTGCACCTGCATATGCATTTGTGAACCATTGATGTGTTATGCTTCAGAATGTGAAATGACTTGTTCTTTAACGCTTCCTGTTTTTTATCATCCATCTGATCAAAAAGGCTCTTGTGTTTGTGTTGTTGAGTGTTCTATGAAGCTGGTGTTCTATGAGAATCCAATACAATCTTCATCTTCTTTTGATGGAACCCAAACAACAGAAGTTTGTGGTTAAATTGGTTGGTTATTTTGATGATTCAGATGTTCATCTAGTGTCTTTGGTTAAGGAATATTCTAATACTTGTGATATGCTTTCTTTAAAAACCAGAGTGGGAATTACTGGGAAGACACTTGAAACTTGTGAACCACATTTTTGCAGAAATATTATAGAGCTGAGTAGTGATTATGGGATATTGGCATCACTCTCTTTCGCCAATATTGAATACAGTAGTTTTACGGAGATGCTGATTTTGTGTTTGACTTCTTATGGCCCAAAACTAACTACTCTCTAATCGTATTGGAGTCAATATTAATAACACTAAAGAGGTGCTTACCAAGTTTCAAGTTTGCATCTGGTACAAAACTTGGTGATGAGTTGCGTGTTATAGATGTTGATAATCATGTTGGAAGTGGCATCGGATTATTTAAAACATGCAAAAGAAACAAATTACCTTCTTTGGAGGTGAAATGCAAGACGAATCCAATCCCATTAAGACATAAAAGCAATGTTACTGGCAAGAGAAAGTTGAAAATGACTCGTGCGAGAATCAAGAAGATAACACAGAAAGTTCACATCACTCTCTCAACAGCAATAATGTCACATTTTTAGGTAATGTTAAATTAGTTATGAAAGCAGAATATGGAGATCATTGGACCTTATGGTATCTCCCTAGCTCATTAAAACTTGTAGATATCAAGCAGAATATTAATGAAAAGTATAAGTTGGGTCGTGGTAGTTACACGCTTAAATACTTTGTTAAGAGCGATTGGAGAACGATGTATAATAAGGAAGGTTGGGAGACTTGCATTATAATTTATTAATTTGGAGGATATTAGGTTCTTCGGCTATTCGAGTGCGCGTGCTTGTGAGAAGATTAAGAATTTAATTTGGCTCTGCATTTTGCTAAAGATCAAACTCGTAACAGCAGCAGAATTATAAAAAATGAAATGTTTTGTGCCTTCATCGGTTTGCTTGATAGATTCAGTTAGCATAGTGATATTCTAACGAGGCACTCACAAGATAACGCTGAAGAGTATCTTTTATATAATAAAAGAATTGCATCATTTCAGGATTTTCTATCAAAATGAATCTTATGAGAAAAAAATTGGACCAATTAAAACGCTTGATCATGCACGTAGGCAAAACTGTGTGATCTTATTGGTCAATAAAAAGGTCAAAATTGAATCAATTTGGTCAAAACTGAAAAATTTTGGTGGACAAAAATGACGGAGAAAAAAAACACATAAAAATATATGTGTCAAATTTGTGAAAAAAAAACTTGAAAAAAGAGGATGTAATTAATAAATCTTTAGTGGTTTTTAATTTTAAATAAATTATATGGAGTTAAGTGTAAATTTATAAATTTACAAGTTTTCTTATAATTTAAAAAAATAAACAAATAACCCTTAAACTTTACACCCCTAGACTTTATATTTTAAAATACACAAACGTAAACAATTTTTACTTACAATGAAAGATTTAACAAGATCTAATCACATCTCAAATCTACCCGAAGTCTTGTTGGTGGATTTTTCATTGTCGGCCTGAAATCATATTGTACAACCAAATAGAAAAACACCAAAGCCCATAAAATATCATAAATAAAGAAAAAAAGTTTTCTAGTTATTCACTGATGGTTCAGAAGAATTGCATTTTTTTTATTTTGATTTAACACGTACTAAAATTTTAAAACATTTAAATTTCTCAAAAAATCTTTATTCAATTAACATGTGTGTGTGTGCCTATAAATCATATACAACAATCTGGGCCACTTTTATATCTTAAAAAAGTGTTGGTGATGGAAAAATAAGTAAAAGCCTTTTTACATTTGTATATGTATTGAAGATGTACAATAGGTAAATCTTTATTTGACCAAAGCATATAGTATGCACGAAACGTAATATTTATTTAAGTTTTTTAGTTTTCTATATTCTATAAATATTGACGCTTTTGATAACTCAACTCGATGTTTTTAAATTCGATTGCGAAGCTAAAATTTTACATGTTTTAACACAAAGTATGACCATGAATCTTAAGTATAGCTGACACACCCATGCAACTATAATCATAAAACATATACAATATCAACTGCATATCAAACAGTAAGAATATCAGCCTTCTAAAGTGGAGGTAAATGGTTCGAATGTAATATAGAACAGATTTTATAAATCTATTTACTTCATATGGTTTTGATAATACTTTATAACATAACTTATAAAACAGAAAAATAAATAAAAATTATACACATATTTAAAAAAACATAATGTTTGTGCGTCTAAATCTCAACCTCCCCCATACACTGTGAAAGACGGTATTAAGACCCATAACCCGTGGAAGACGGTATTGGGAGTTACTTACTTACTTACTTACTATAATGTTCGTGCGTGCACGAGCATTAAAACTAGTAAGTATTAAGTAAATATCAAATTACTCAATTAATTAGGATACAAGAAGTGAATTATTCCACAAATCGAGTTGAAAGTCCAGACCTAAGTTACCAAGTAGTCGAGAGTTGAGACAAAGATTGAGAATTCCAAATCGAGTTGCACCTTTATGCCTCAACCAAAACCCCCCAATTGAACTGATTTGGGCATATTTCTTTGATTCTTTCTAAGCAACAAAATGATGTGAGCATGATTGGTTGTTCTTTTTGTTGGGTTTTATGATCTAATTAACAATTAAATAACACGAGTACGCAACGGAATAAAAGAATCACATGTAGAATACATTAATTAACAAGGGTAGAAGATGTATACCTTTTAGCACGAAACGATACACCACTTAAAGGTAACCGTTAGCATCGTCTTCTATATACGCGTGTGTATAACATCACACGCGAAACCACCAAGAATCAAAGGTTATGATTCCTCTAAGCTTCCATACACAATACGTTCTTAGCAAACAATGAAGTATGCTAGTACTAGTAGTGTATTAGCAAACGATCTCCAAATCTTGACAATTCAAGCAAACCGAATAATCTTTGTTGCTTAAAGTCAAACTTACAAACTAATAAAACCCTTGGGTTTTATTCCACAAACAAACAAAGATGGGACAAAGAAAACAAAAACCCTTTTGGGTTTTTATGAATCTGCCGATCAAGAAACAAAGAATGATATATATATAGTTTTGGTTTTCAAGTTGTTATATTATATGAAGCCCCAAACATGTATATATAGTCCCTAGACTTTCCTAATCCTATTAGGATTATGTTTCTTGGCC
>BQNB010135594.1:0-18133 GCA_026074375.1 Tanacetum coccineum | reverse complement strand
AAAGTTGCACCCATGGTCGATGAGTTCGGTTTTAAGACGATCAAGGTTCGAGGTCGAGTCATTATAAAGAAAAGGAATTTGATGCAAGGGATACAAGTTTGGATGCTACAAATACAAGGAATGAGTAAGGCAAACTTGAGGAAGAGTTTTTCTTAAGTGGGGGAGGATGATGCAGATGCATTGACTTTGACTTGTCAAATTATTTACTTTTTTTTAGTATTTCTTTTTTAAAATAAACTTTGATTAGGAAACTATATTCTTAATCAATTATGTGTTTAGAAATAGGAAAGTAATATTTAATCTTTTTAGGTTGATTCTACTTGTCCTATAAATATAGGGTCTTTTCTTTGTATGAGGATATCTTTTGAGTTTTGATAATAAAAGCTTTTGCTTTGTTCTTGGCAGTTTTGCTAAAGATTCTCTTAATAATCGGTATTCGTTTGAATCAACGATTGCTGAAGTTTGCCTGATTATTGGTATTCTTTTGAATCAACGATAGTTGGAAGGATTGTTTCTGGTATTCGGGTGAATCAACAGATTCAATTTGTGTTATCTCATTATCTTTACTACATCACTCTCCAAACCTTGTTGACAGGGGCTTTCTTAACAAACTTCAAATGTTTCACAACACATTTATCATGATTAAAGGATATTAAGCATTTGTCACAAGTTTTGCAAACAGAATTAAAATTCATATTAATTACAGTATGCTTTTTGCTAATTACTAGTAATCAACTCGATTCTTTCCGTTCACACTAGATCTATTTTCCTATGATAGTCTTATACTTTCTTCTTGTCACTCTGAGCTGACGGAGTCCTATCTTTCGTGTATTGATCCTAGTGCTTTGACCCGATAGAGTGAGAAACTCGGATTTTCTGAGTAATTATTTTTATTCAATTATTGCTCGTTGTTGATAAGAAATATAAGTTTTATATAATTTTTTACTTGCCATGACAGTAAATATTGTCATTTTCACCGTCTCGATTTCATTTATCCATTTCTTTTGATCAAGGAAGCCACGTGTCCACAAAATTATCCCGAATGAGATTTTATTTCATTTTTCATGATTTTCCATGTTTCCGTGAGTTTCGTCATTTTTGACTTAATTTACGCTTTTACCAAAAGTGTCGGGCTAGGAGCTAAATTAAATTATGAAAACTTTATGTAAATTCAAGTTTTATAAAAATTTGCCATGTTTCTTTTCTTTCTCTTTGGGCCGATCCAACATACACCAACAACAACAATGCATATTTTTACCACCTTAAGTATCTACACTTTACATTTATCCCTTTCACCTTTTCTTTTCTCACACAGTTTCAAAAAAAAAAATTATACTTGCTTCTTCTCCCTCTCTTTTGCCGAACACCATCCCCACACCAACACCCTCATCAAAATTATTCACTCACCAAATCAATAAACAAATTACACCATTGTAATCCTTGTATTATCCTCATTCCAATGATATAAACCAATCACTACATGCAAGACTTTTTAATTTTGATGATTCTTGAAGATTTTTGATGATAAAAGAAGCTTTAATGGGGTTAATCATAAGCTAGGAGGTGATTGAAAGTGTGAGGTTTAGATTTTAACAAAAAAAAAATATTTGTTGGGTGTTTTTGGGGTCTCCTAGCCGCGGCCTAAGATCAACCCAAAGGGGTTTGAGGTTTTAATCTTGGTTCCTAATTATCTCCTTGATTTGGTACTCTTTTTGACCCCTTTCTTGATTGGATTCTTCTCCATTTTGTATATACATTGATTGTGGTTTGTTGGAGTCTTAAATTTTGTAAATAAAATTAATATTTTTATGATGAACCTACTGAATTTTGATGTCATATGATATGGTTTAAGTTTGTGGCTTTTGTAGAGGCTTGGTGTTTGATTAGAGCGAATTGGTAATGATTTAGGCTTAGAAAACCAATGGGAAATTAGTGCTGAATTAGACAAAGTAATGCCAAAATTTTACTTAACAGGTCCATTTCTCTTTAAAAATAGATGCCCACTGATGTATAGTGTATGTGGTGAGTTGGATGCTCAATGGAAGTGTCCGGATGAGTAAATGGCGGCCGTTTTACTAAAGATGGTCAAACGGACATATGGTCAAAAACGTGTAAACAGTCTTGTTTAAAAGATGAAAATGGGTAATTTTATTAATTCCTACAAGTAGGATAACTTAAAATTGGATCCTCTCTTTGGATTCCACATTAAAAGCTAATATGATAATTAGTTATGACTAAAACGGCAAATGCCAAATTAACGTTTCAAAAGCCCAAATTGTAGTCGGTTACTAAAATTTGATTTCCCGTTGATTGGTAAAAGTTTAAAAGGTGTGGCTGGACTTTTTGGATAGGTAGAGAGTAGAGCTTTCAAATGGTAAAAACCTCCCACCTGTAGCCTTTGTACATTTTGAGTTATGACTCGATCAAGCAAGGTTATTCGGAATTTTGGTTTTTATTCATAACTTTTGGGTTTGAAAAGAGTTTAAAATGGAGCTCGATAAGTTGGGTAATGATACATTAATCATGGGTGAGACTTATTACCTTTGTAAACAGTAGTTAGGGTCCAAGTGATGAAAGTTTTGTGTTGCGTTTGTTTGTGCCTGCGACTGCATGCTTTGACCATACCATGATCCCGTAACTTATAGAAAAGCTGATGTTTGCAAGATTTCTTGAAGTATGTATGAAAATAATATTTTATTTTTTTTCACCTTTCATGTTGAGTTTTCAATTTTTGACTAAACATAGAAGTTGTAAACTCCAACATATTTATCATGATAATTTCATGTAAATATTTTCATGCATGTGTTTGACGTATTTCATGGTTGGCGTCATAGTGACACATGTTCTTCCTATTTAGGTCATTGAGTTTGTGGTGCTGCGAGCTTCTTCTTGATTTTCTTTGATCATTTTCATTCTTTGCTAACGGTGAGTACATGCCCCTTTTTCCATGATACTTGTTTTTCAATTGCGGTGGTGGGGAGATTACACTGATTGGACTCAAGCGGAGGGCTTTATTTGCCCCCTGTTTAAAGTAGTGTTTAAACTCATTTAGTGATTTTTATCAAAACTGTATGCTACCTGAAATTCTTATTGCTCTAGTCCCTTTATGCTAGTTGTGGCCCCAGAAATCTTGAAATGTTAAATCATGTTTGTGAGCTTGCGAATGTTATGGGTGATTCATCGGAGCTGGACTATCCGTCCGTCATGATTATGGTTTGTATAGCCTGATGACGCATTAACTTAGAAATACTTGAGTTGTTGCAGATTATCATTACATTAGGGCTCATGAGTTAAGGGTTACAGTGTCATGTACTTTGTGCAATACATACTGATTTTTCCCGCCATGAAACTACTATTTACTTGTTCCTGTTCCTATGTATTTATTTTAACACCTATGTTATTACACTAACTTTTGTTGAGTTATTCATGTTTAATCTCAGGTATAATGCTTAACTTGAAGGTGGAAGCTCTACATCACTCTCCAAACCTTGTTGACAGGGGCTTTCTTAACAAACTTCAAATGTTTCACAACACATTTATCATGATTAAAGGATATTAAGCATTTGTCACAAGTTTTGCAAACAGAATTAAAATTCGTATTAATTACAGTATGCTTATAGCTAATACTAGAATCAACACGATTCTTTCGTTTCACACTAGACTTATTATTCCTATGATGGTCTTCTACTTTCTTCTTGTCACTCTTAGCTGGCAGAGTCCTATCTTTCTTGGTATTGCTCCTAGGCTTTGACCCGCTAGCAGTAGTGTCACCTTTTACTCCTGTAGAAGGAATCACAGGTTCATTAGTCTTGTTTATTTTTTTGTTGCGCAACATGTGTTTGTGTGTTATTAGTTGAAGTTTCACATGGCTCTATAAAAGTAACTCGTTTTTTCCTATTTAAAGGGGCAGTAGCAAACTTCTTATCTCTATTACTGAAATCTTTCAGACAAGTGCCTATCACATATTCTAACAGTTCCTGAGATTGTTTAGTGTAAAGGCAGGCAGATGCAAGTGATCTATCTAATGGTTTTTCAACCCTAGCCTCTTCTATAATCTCGCAAAGAGTTTCTACACTTTCCTTAAGATGTTTGAGATAATCTAGATGAACTTCCCTATTATTCCTATTGCGAGGGGGGATTGGTCCAACATCAATTGCATACATACCGGGAGCAAGAACCTTTGGTTTTTCAGCAGGCATAGTGACGCACTTCGTTTTTCCTTTTATCTAAGCCTTTAGGTTCTCAATTTCAGTTAACAAAGAAGTTGTCTTTTCAATGGTTTTAGCATGTGTTAGCTTGATTGAATCATACAATTCCTTGTAATACTGCTTAACTTTTTCGTTTTCTGCCCTAAAACACTCATTTAGATCTTGAAGGGCATTGACTTTTGAATTTAAATCTTTGGTCTGAGAATCTAAAGCCTTAAAGTCAAGAATGGGATCTACCGCACTATGTTTCTTTTTCAATCGAGAAATTGTCTCTTTCAACTCTCGAATTGTATTGCCCCTTCCTTGAAGTTGTTCTTTTAGGTTTTCGATTACAAAAACTGAATCAAATGCAGGAGCATCCGAAGATGTCATTTGATTTAATGTTTTCCAAAAACGTTCTTTATGATGTGATCCTTCAATTGCAAAATTTAAGTGTTCCACCTCGATTGAAAAATGTTTTATAAATATTCATCTTGATATATTCTGAATCTTGTGTGTCAGATTAGAATTTTCAGCTTCAAGTTCGGCAATACGTTTTTGTGCAACAGTATAAGCATCATGCATGTCAGAAAATCTAGATACAGTAAACACGGAATTTATTGTAGTATAAAACACTTCTTTAGACAAGCAACCAGCAATTAGGTTCTCATTTTCAATGAGAAGGTTTTTCCTCTCAATTTTATCACACTTCTTATCCACAACATGTTGGTCCACCTCAGCCTCTATTTGATCAAAAACTTCTTTCATTGATGAGAGCTTTTTGAATTCCCTTAAAATGTTCTTTGATTATTTTGAAAAATAGAATTACCTCGGTGAGATAACATGTCTTTGTTTGTTCAAAACCCCTTTCCCCTTTAGTGAAACCCGTAGGTGTGATTCTCTTTTTACAGGTTTTATCAAATTTCAAAAAAAATTGTACTAGAGAATAAATATTTACTTGCACTTGCCTTTTGGTGGGAGGACTTTGGGGACTAGCTTTATAGGTGTATTGGGAGGATACACCGTCATAGCTGTAATTGGCTTTGGAACTTTGGCCTTTTCTTTGAGAGCTTTGGCATTTTCTTTGAGAATATCATTGGACCAAAATATCTTCTCAGGGGTCAATTGTTTCTGTGGTGTGAAAGTTGCTAAATAATTCTCTTTCGAGTAATCAGGTGGTACAATCTTAACTTTCTTTTCCACACACATTGGGTCTTTCATTTTTTTCGTTCATTTTATTCCTAGTAGTCTCAGCTATCTCTAGGGTGTCCTCTGAGTCATGTACTAAAGCACGGTCGTGTTTGGGCTTGACAATCTCATGACCGTTGTACATAGCAGGTTGAAGTTGCTTTGCTTTGGAGAGATATAAGGGATTTTTGTAGCCTATTGCTACCTTATTCGCCTCATCATAGAAAGACTTAGGTTTGCATACCATATGGACTGTTTGAAGAGACTGATCTTGTTTATATAATTTATCTTTGACCTTTTCTTTTAAGTGTTTCACGTCTAGAAATTCTTTAAGGAGTTTATTTTCTTTCTGTTTAAAATCCTGTTTTAACGTTGATACTTCTTCCCTTATTAACTTGTTATGGTTAATGGTAGAGTTAAGTTGCATTTTAACATAATGAAGTTCCTTTTGTAAAGATTCTTCCTTAAAATTACGGTCTTTGATAATCATTATCATTTGTGTATCAATCATCAGTTCTCGTTCAGATAGTTCAAATTTGGCCCTTTGTTCATAAGCTTCAGCTAGTTCCTTATATCTAGCAAGTTCAGCAGTTAGTGATACATTAACTGCGTTGTTTTGTTTGTTAGTAGGGACACATTGGGCAACCTGCTCATCTACATCATTGATAATCATCATTAATGCATCATTTGGAACAGAAGATACATCACTTTGTACAACTTGTTCTTTGTTGTCCTGCACATACTGTTCATACGAAATAATATTACTATTACTTGTATATTCAGTATCTGAGTCGACAACGTCGTTTGGTTGTACATCATTTTGCATCTCGTGTTCCTCATGATACTCATTCATATTATCGAGATAGTTATCATGATTGTGTACCTCAGAGATATTGTCTGAATCATACGATGGACCAGCTTCATTATAAACCGAATCAGCAGAAGAGAGATTGGCCAAGAACATTGTCTGAGCAGTAGGAGCTTCATCAACGTCAGAGTCGAAGGCGTCACATTGATCAGCTTGAAAGATGTTGTCTTCGTTCTGAGCCATATCCTGAACTGGTCCCTCGTCTACATCATCATCAAAAGTGTTGGTTTGTCCACCCGCAAGAAACAACAGCTGCTCCTCATCCAGATCTACTCCATTTTCTTGAGCTTGCATCAGCAACATCTTTTCCTTGAAGTAGTCAGAGTTCTGTGGTCACTTTGACTGATTGCAATTTCTTGCTATATGACCAATCCCATTGCAGTTGTAACACTTGATTGGCTTTCCTTGCCCAGCATTTGCACTACTAGCTCTGTTTTGAGCTCCCCCATTCCCTGCAGCAACTGTCCCCCGAGCATTGTTTCCTTGAACCCTATTCTGTCTCCCCTGAACATTCTGAACCACAACTTGCCATTCTGTACAGTGGCTTGATTCCGTATGTTAGATGAGGTTCTCAATTGATTATTGGTTTGAGGAAATTGTGTTTTGTATTGTTGGGCTAGGAGGGCATCTTGTTTAGTTAAATTGTCAAGCAATTCATCAGTTGGAGAAAGACCTGTATCAAGTTGTGTATTATCAGCAAACTAGGGTTGGTAGGTGACAGGAGGAATGTAAGAAGATTGTGGAGGAACGGATGATGATGAAGGGTACTGATAAGGCGAGACATTAGACACAAGGGCAAGTGGATCATTTGATTGTTGGTTGAGTCTTTCCATTAGCATCTTGTTCTCATTGGCATGCACATCGTGTTGCTTTAGGTAAGCATACAACTGATCATGGTTGGACTCTTTCAAACCTATGTTCAACTTGACTGCCGTCATAAATCTACCCCATTCGGGTAACATGTTGTTTATAAATTTAGAGTTCAGCTGAATTTTTGGCATGGTCATCTTGATATGTCTCATGTCATTAATTAGCTTAGTAAACCTGACATAATAGTCATGAATGTTTTCACCCTTGTGTTGCCCGAAGTGTTCAAATTCATCGTACAACTGAGATTCACGGTCATCTTTGGTTAACTCAGAACCTTCCAATAACATCTTCACATTATCCCAAATATCTTTGGCATCCGTGTTATGGTTAATGCGTTTGTAGATTTCTCTTGGCAAGCCTTGAAGAAGGATATTCGTTGCACGAATGTTAGCTCTAAGTCGATCCTTTTCAGGTTGTGAAAGGTCTGCAACCACTTTGTCCCGTTCTGGGCCTAGATAAGGACCATCAGTACCTGAAGCAATCTCATCTCTGCACCGTCCCATCTTGAATGGGCCTTCATTAATAGACTGAAGAATGTACTCTCCATGATCTTTTCCCTTACAATACAACCGAATACGTTGTTGCCATGACTCAAAATCAGATCCCTCATCAATCAGGGAGGCGGGTATCTGAACCTCCGTTTTTGGATAAACTCTTCATGGACTGATTGGACATTCTTTAATTAATTATGAAATGAATATAGATTGATCGATCAATGAAAAAAAAAACTATGATTGTATAGAAAAAAGTGAATAGTTTATTAAGTGTTTACGTGATTTGGTTGTTCATTTGTAAAAGTTATGAGTTTGAAAGTAGTCTGAGTGTCACTATGGTTGAATATTCACAAAAACAAAGACTCAAACCGCTGGCACAGTAACCAAACCGCTACGAAGAAAAAATTCAACCAAACCGCTGCCAAGACGAAAAATGTCCAGAGGTTTGTTTCCCAAATGACCTTGAGAATAAAGTCTTCAAAAACTGTAACACCCGATATGTAATATACCGCTGCGAACTGGTTAAACAGCTATCATGTTAAACCCGCTACGAAGAAAATCTGCCAAACTGCTACGTAAAGATCAAATGGGCAGAGTTTTGTTTCCCAAATCGCTATAAGAAAAATCTTCGAAACCTATAAACCGCTATGTTATTAAACCGCTATGGGTACCAAACCGCTACTAGATTATAAATGGTAAACCGCTACGAAGATAAGATACTAAACCGCTGCCAAGAAACCAAATGGACAGAGTTTTGTTTCCCAAATTGCTATGAGAAAAATCTTTGAAACCGGTAAACCGCTACCTAGTAAACCGCTACACTAAACGCCAAACCGCTACTGACAAACCTCTGCCTAAAAGGACAAACTGCTGTCAGAAACGACAAACCGCTGTAACAGTGTACGACTCTGATAAATCGCCAGTACAGTGTACCAAACCGCTACGATAAACACAACACAGAACACCAAACCGCTATGAGGAAAAACAAACTTTTTCACCTAAAAACACCTAAAAATCACCCTTTTAAACGTTTTTGCCTGGATGCTTTTGCACAACTAAGTCCTAGGAGGTTATAACAACTAGAAAAACCTAAGCTTTAACATAAGAAACACCAAAATCTAGGAAACTTAATAAAACTGATATGAAAAAAGGAGTAAAGTGAAAAAAGGGAATAATGCGGACTAAAACAGAGCTAACACTAGAACAAACCCAATAAGGTGCTAGTGATAAAGTATAGGATATTAGATATCATAACACAATCGAATGGTTAGAGGATTAGCCGAATACTAGAGAGAGAAACAAAGAAAATGCACACTCCTCTAGAGAGAGAGTGTGTGTGTATAAAATGACTAACCACCTCTTCTATAAGATGGAAGAGGCTTATATATGTCTTACAAAAACCGGCCCAGTGGCCTAGTAGATGGGCTTACACGTTGGGTTTAATACCCGGCCCATTACCGAATGTTACACATTAAACGTTAAACTACGAGCTATGATAAACGATAAAATACACGGGGTGACCGAGTCTTTTTTCTAATATCTAACATGAAGTTTTGGTAAGCATTAAATGGGTTGAAGAATGAAAAAGAAATGTAAAGATAAAGGGTGAAAACAAAGAAGCCCTCCTTATACTTAGGCAGAAACCGGGTCAACACATATGCTATCAGAAACACTAAGATGTTGTCTGGTATTGAAGATAGTCATCATGGACCCAGTGATGCAATGCACAACCCTCCCTAGCCACTCAAGGTCTCTCAAAAGACTCTTGTTTCATTTCTCACAGAGATAAACGCATTTCTATCGACTTTCTCACTCCGAGTTAGTTGGTATTGAAAAGGTGGCAGTCTGCTCCATCCTTCGATTATTAAAAACCAAAGTGCACTATTTAGTCTAGAGCCAAAAGAGATCAATATAAATCTTATAGGACACAATTCTAAAATACACATGTTGATTCATACACTGTGAACACATATAAAATACTAAGAGTCCTATGCATTCTCCTTGTGATATTGCTAGAACATCAGAGTGATACCTCACAGTATTCACAGTGACGATGGAAATCCTACCAGTGACAACATCAAACAAGCATTGCGGCAGGTGACTTGTGCGATTCTATATGAATCAAACTTGTGACAACTGAATATCAATATCGGTTTAGTATATGAATTGCCAGATGAATTTAAAAAGATAAAATCGTTTGGCGTGTTAGAAAAATCTTTACTCACTAAGACGTCAACTGATTTTCTTAAATCAATTTTCAATCTTATGTCCATGGGCAGCCTCACAAGGGTATCTGGACATAGGAAAGCTAAACACGAATTGACGACTCAATCGAGAAGATAGTAACTGACCAATTCACTCTTACCGTGTTGTCTGCTTTGAGACGCTCCGGTAACGAACACTGTAACACCCCCAAATTGGGCCGCATCGGAATATAGGTATGAGAGTGTTACTTCATATATGAATAACACAAGATATATATGAGAACGACCATTAAAAGTCGTTTAAAACCGATATATTGGATTTAGCAAATTGTTTGTTACAAAAGCCCGGAGCTTCACTCGTTTATTGTTCAAAATACAAAGATTCTTGTCCATAAAATGTTTCCCCAAAATGTAATGCAACCAAATCTTTAATGCATATGACTTCCAAAATAACGACCACCAATGCATCCCTTGTCTTGTACCTCATTGATCTCCTGAGAAAACATGCTTTAAAATGTCAACAATAATGTTGGTGAATTCATAGGTTTGTAAAATGTATAAATGTAGGACCACAAGATTTTCCAAGTGTATGATAGTGCAACATATGCAAACATCACAAAAATGTAATTACGTTTCCCTAAGCTCATGACACAGAAGCTCGACATAAATGAATTGCAATATAAATTGCCAACATTGTCTGTGATGATGTTCTAACCCGCAACATCCCAAATCCGACATGGTATACGTTCGCTTGTCCAGTGATAGCTAATCACCCGAATGGGGATGTCAATCCTAAATAGATCTATTAATAACATTCGCGCTCACATAGTAATTGACAGTTCATGATTGTGGGCTTAGAGGGTTATTGCTACTTAGGCAAACACGTAATCATAATATAAAAATGTCCACTTGTGTCCAGTTGTAAAATCATGCATGTTTCTCACCCCAAAACTCGTAAATCATTATAAATGTAAAACGTGGGGCTACGAACTCACCTCGAGTGAATGAATAACAAAGTATATCAGATGCATGAAAAACGTCACGTAGGTGTCCGTCGTGATCATACATTTTTCACTACTTTTTCTTATGCATTTTGGTATAGTGCTATACTTTGTCTCATAGACAAGTGCCAACGGTGATTGGATGTATAAGCGCAGTTCCCCATGAAAACCAGCTAAGCTACGCACTGTCAATAAGACAGAGAAGAATAACCATAGATAACTATAGTTCCACTTCCCCAGTCCGTGTGTATTCTCCCAGTTCCCTCATCAGTATCCCACCCTCATCATAAATCCTATCGCTCGTCCTGTATTGCATTCTCCCTATAATTATTTATTAAAACCGCTTTAATAAAAAATAAAATATGGTTTATTCTATATCACTTTAGTAAAATGGTTGCTAATTTCTCGGTCTTAAGCCCGTTTCGTTATGTTTTTTACGGTTACACGCTTTCGTTTAATTGAAGATTTATTAAAAATTTTACAATTTGAGTATTTTAATTCCTCTAAGATGAACAGTACTTTTTACTGTTCATGAACTTTTATAAATTTAATTAGCCGTAATTCGTTAAAAGTCTATATTTATTCGTTTTAACTCCGATTTTAGCGATTCTTTCGAATACGTCTTCGTAATTAAATGTTCTATCTAACTAAAATATTTTCCAAAAAGTTTCTAAGATGAACAGTAATTTGTTTTTATAAAATTTATTTTATAAAAGTATTTATTGTGTAAACATGAAAAACTCCATAACTCCTTCGTTATTTGATCAAATAAATTTACTGATTCTTTATGTTTTTGGAATACTAAAAAATTATGTACTTTCTAAGAAAAATTAATTTTAATTTTTATCAGATTGGAAGAATTGGAAAATAATAAGTTTTTATAAAATTATTTTTATAAAAGCTTTTATTATCGTAAACTTGCAAATGGCGTATCTTCTTCGTTATAGCTCGGATTTTCGAGTTCTCTATATGCCTACGATCGTCATGACATGTAGTATTTTATAAAAATATAAAATAAATATCTTATTTTCGTGTTTAAAACAGAAAGTTTGGATCTCTTGGTTAAAATGTGTATAAAACTTGTTTTTATAAGTTTTTAGCTTAGGCAAATTGCTACAAGTCCTCTACAACACATTATATCACATGTCTCATATATGTTAGGTTCTTTAGTTCATCATTTGTCCAAGTAATATCCATGATAACAAGTTCTTACATCACTTTTACTTATAAACTTAATAAGTAAACTTTTTAAGCAACTAGTTTATATATACTTTTTATAAGCTAAACCATACTTGTATAATGCTTATACTTCCATTCCAACATGTATTTAACATCCATATAACATATGAAAAAGCATATCAAACCATGATCAAATGTAAAAATCTATTTTACATGTTAATATGTTTCTTAGATGGTGATTTACTATATAAACATCACATACACATAAAAAATCACAAATGTAAAGAGTGTAGGGTTTTTAGATAACCTTAGGATGAAGTATGATGAAGAGTAACAAGATCTAAACCCTAGTTTAGAATCAAAACCCAAGCTTCTAAGACTTAGAAAACCCGCATATCCAAGAAACCCTAATCTTAAACCTTCTTGATTAAACCCTTGTAAATGCTAAACCAAGCCTTCAATACACCTTAGGATACCTTAGATATGATGTTAGATCACTTGTATACTTGGTAAATAAAATTGTATGGATTGTGTAAGGGTGTTTGTTTTTTGCCATGGCCTAGAGGAGAGAAAAAGGGAGAATGAGTGAAGTTTTGCTAGTGAAATGAGTATGAGTGATATATCTCTTCTAGTAGTACCCTTATATACTACATAAGGCTAGTCAAGACCACTTGTTGAAGACCTATACCAAGGGAAACATGGGGAGGGAAATAAGGAAGGTCTTTGGTCAAGTTAACTAGTTATGTACTAAGGTGATAAATGCTAGTGTTTTGTACAAGTCCTAGTTGGTTAATTGTGTGCTTCATGTCCCCTTGGGACTTTGTTTCATCCAAAATTAGGGGGGAGGGAGTACTAGATAGTCTTGGATATTTGTGTTGATATTTTGTGTTACTTGAAGTTTATAAGTTGTAGGTTAAATGTAGAAGTATAACTTGTAAAGTGTAGGTTTCTAGTTGGTTTATCTTTGTAAAATTCGGCTACCATGAGTAACATAGGTGAAGTTTTATAAAACTTTGAGTATTGGGTATAATAATGGGTATTTGTTGAAGCGTAGATAAGTTTTGATGGTTCCGTGAATGCCTAAACGTATTTTATCGCGAAACATAAACACTTTACGTAACCAATAAAAATAAAATGAGCAAAGTTAATAATTATCCTCCAAATAATTATCTAACACTTGCTTGACGTAAACATTTAATTGTTTGATTCCCGTTTACGTTGAATGATAATTTTTAGCTTACACGATTTAACTTAACAATTAAAATTAAAAGCAAACGCGTAAGAGACTAAAAATAAATAGTGAATTAAATGACGTCGTAAAATGACCTGAAAATACGGGGTGTTATAAGAACAGCTAGTGCAGCTGCGAAACCCTGTCAAGGCGATTATTTTAAATTCTACCTGATCACAAGTAGTATTTATACTGATTAACGGGGAACCGTGGTTATTGCAACCCTATTCGACGAAGTGACAAAGACACTTTCGTCCGTATCTGTGCTTATTACTAACCTAAACTTGCAGGTTTCCGGATGGTAGCAATATGTAGTCCATGCCGAGTCGAATTCACAGCCACATGCTCATACTCAAAGAAGTAAAGTTTCAAGTATTCAAGAAAGCTCAAGTTACAAAGACTTCCGCTACTCTAATAATCAACATTTTACTTAAAGACATCAAGTTATCAAGTCAAAGTCTATTCAAGGAGATTGTTAGCAAGCTTTCAAGATAATACCAAAAATGAGCATGTTGGTCCAAAGTCACAAGATCATAAGAAGGTAAATAATTACAAGATAATCAAATGATGATGCAAGATTTATGATCTCAAGAAGTTCGAAATCAAGTAATAAAAGCTCAAGATCACAAGACCATCAAGCATGAAGGAACAAGCTCAAGCATAAAGATCAAAGAGCTCTACATAAAGATGCAAGACAAAATATTAACTATTACATAAAAAATACTCAAGATCAAGACAAGAAGCTTCAACGATTAATGATCAAGGTCACAAGAAGAGATCTTTATGATCACCCCTTAGGGGGAGATTGTTAGAAATACATAAAGTGTTGATCATTTATGAGATCTTAATGATCGTCCCTTAGGGGGAGATTGTTAGGAATTCAGTTTTTAGTGAAGTGACGATCATCATGGTTCTCACTAGCCTTTGTAATAGTTATTCTATAATTAGTAAGCTAATCGGGCCGGCTTATAGAAAGTCCAAGGAAAGCCCGCCCAGCCCATATCTTATAAGTATATTAACCCTCTCCACACATGGATAGGGTGTTGGTTGAATTCATTTTTCTCATATTCATGTGTGTGTTTTTGGTGTTTTCTCCTATCCACTTCTCTCTCTAGCTTTCTCTCTCTAGTTTCATTATTTGTGTGAAATTCAATTCCTTTATAGAAGTACAATAACTTTCCCTAAAGACTGTACCTAGTACCTTAGAGCACATCTACATTAAATAGTATCTCAACCACCCATTGGATACATGACACGCGTACTAGGTTAACTTGTAAACCCTAATTCCTTTGACTATAAAAGGAAAGGGATGTCGAGAGTAAATGCTATCTCTTCCAATTAATGTGAAACACATTAAAGAGCATTTATCTCTCAGACAAACTGAATAGAAACCGTTGAAGCTGAAGCTTCAGTTTTAGTCGAATAGTTTGTTTTCTTATACTCTTAACTTTGGTAAAAGTTTAAGTTAGAAGGAGATAACACCCTAATTGTCATTCAACCACTTTGATATTCCGCAAGCAAGGTTTGTCATAGTTTCTTTATTTGATTCTAATAAGAACCTATACATTAAAAAGTTACTTCTGTGTGTTTTAAACTTGTTCTTTATATTGTTCATATATAACTTGATAAACCTTATATCACATTTAAGGGGACCAACAAGTGGTATCAGAGCAGTGTGATTTATAAAACCTTTCAAAAGTTTTTCTATAACTTCTTATAAGATTTTTAAAATCAAGATCCATTATAAATGGCAACAAAAGTACCACAGACTCTTGAATATAAGGGTGGCCAGTTAAATGATTCTCCTGTATCAGAGGTGAAAAACTTCACCAATTAGAAGAAGAGATTCATGTGCCATATCATTGGTATTGAACCTTATTTTAAAAACATTCTTCTTAATGGTCCATCTGTCCCTATAACAGCTGGTCAAAAGAAACCAGAAAGACAATGGACAGCCGATGAGAGAAAGACTGTTAACTTAGATCAGCGACTCAAAAGTCTCATCATGTCTGTTCTTTTTGATGACCAAATGAATTCTGTCATCAACTGTGAAATAGCTAAATCTACATGGGATGACCTGATACTATATCATGAGGGCCCCTCTGATGTGAAAGAAACTAGGGCCAGGGACCTGAAGTTGTGTTACAATACCTTCAAATTCAAAGAAGGTGAGAATCTAACATAAACTTTCACCAGATACAAAGCTTTGATGAATAAATTAGTAATTGATGGTATTAAACTTTTAAAGCTTGAGATAAATACAGGTTTCATTAACGGGTTACTAAAGAAGTGACTAAGTTTCTGCCAAAGTCTTAGAAACACTAATCATGTTAAAGACTCTGAGCTTGCTTCTCTGTTTGGTAAACTCAAATATGAAGAAAACCTCATAGAAAATATCTATGAAACGGAAAAGATAAAGTCTCTCACTACTACAACCCCTTTGTCAAGTGCTTTCTTCTCAAACTCTATTGTCCAGGACTTTCGAGATAGTCCTGATGATGAAGAGGATACAAGAAGCAGTGAAGAATATCGAAAAGACCTTAAAGAAGAATATCATGAAAGAGCTCTTTTAGCCAAGTCTAGAAGATTCTTCAAAAAGGGGTCTTAAAGGTTCAGTGGTGCAAAAGCAACTGATGATACTATATGCCACAAATGTGGAAGAAAAGGTCACTTTGCCAGAGACTGCTTTTCTAAAACTTTAGTTCCATCTTACTCATCACCTTTTCAAAAACCTCAAACTACTATCTTTAGCCACTCTCAGCAGAAACCTAAACTGATACCCACAAAATACTTTGAAGCCAGATACAACAAAATAAAGGCTAAGTTGGCTGTTCTCAGTTCTGGCACCTCAACTTCCAAATCATCAATGGTCAAGAACAAAGGTCTTGTCGTTAAAGCTTATGAATGAGATGAAGAGAAAGTGTCATCTGATGACAATGAAATTGTTGAAGTGAAGGTTCTCATGGCTCTCGCTAATGATGAAAATGTTGCTGTTGGCAAAGAGACTGCCAGAAATGGTGATTGGGTGAAGATTTCTATGAGAAAGGTACATACTCTTCTTGATATGGAAGAAAATGATGATGGAAAATCTTTTCTTGATTATTTGTGTATTGATCTTAACTATGTTGAAGAACAAAGAAATGATCTTGTGTTAAAACATAGAAATCTTGTTCATGAATTAAATACATGAAAAGAACAGCTTTTAGTATTAAAACAAGCAAAACTTAATTTTCTTACCATGCAACATGTAAACACTAAAATTCTCAAAGAGAATAAAAACTTAAGAATAGAACTGAAAGAGCTAACAACAATCACTAAAACATGGCTAAATAGTTCTAATAAAGTAAATCAGTGTATCAGTGAACAAATCCCCTCCCAAAAGAAAAGAATTTTAGGACTTGATCAACTCACTGAAGATCCTTCCAGTTCTTGACAAACAGACCTAGTCTTTGTAAAATCTTCAGCTGACAACATAAAAGTGTCAATACCAGGTGTTGAAAGATCTTAGTTATCTGAAGTTGAAGGTTTTATTTTACCAAACCATGATACTGGAAGAATTCTCCCAGCCGAGTCACAAGGTAACACAACTGATCCTCCAGTTACTGTTACTGACTCTTCAGCAACTGAATATGATTCAGCTGATGAATCTTTAGTTTGCAGCACCCCTTTTCCTCTACTAGAGAAATTGGCTGTGCAGAACCTGTCTCTGGACCAAAGACTATTAAATCAATTTTGAAGATAAATTCCACATTTAAAGCTGAAGAATTAAAAGGTGTCACCATAAATGAACCTTCCTCAGCTCCTGCAAAAACCAAAGCTTCAACTTTAAAAGCCAACTCAGCTCCTACTGGTAAATTAAAGTGTTAGAATTTCATTTTATGTGACGACATTATGAAATTACCATAGTTTACCATACCACCATACACAGGGACTAGAATAGCCAATATATCATACTTGTGTAGTATATGGTGGTATATGTAACACCTCCTTATCTGACATATAGCAGCGGAAGCTAATTTGGGGTATTACTTCATGAATCAACAGTCATAATAATAGAAAATGACTCAAAAAAGACGTTTTGGAAAATTTAGTTATCATTCAATAATATATCAGAGTTTTACAAAAGAGGGGTCCCAAAATACATTGAAAACATAAAGTTTGAATGATAACAAGTTTGGACGTCCTCAAGTCCAATGCCACTCCGTGCCATAGATTGTTCAATTACCTGAGATAAACATGCTAAAAGGGTCAGCACAACAGTTGAGTGAAATTCACAGGTTTGAAATGTAATAATCGAATACAAGTCATCATAAGTGGTAATAATTGCAACACATACAATTATCAGGAAAAACAGTATTATTGACCTAAGCTCATGCAACCAAACTGTGACAATCTGTATTTTAATGTCCATATTTAATTCATATTTTGTTCTCATTTTTCTTATAAAGTGAACTTTTTTGTTTTACAGTTTACGCGATTCGCAATTTCTCGTTCTTGCTAATCTTAAGCCGATTTAGGCAGTTTATCCGTTTAAGTGTAACCGTCTTTATTTTTATCTTTAAAAATTCCCCGTATTTAAGGTCACTACTTAATCTGAATTTATAAATAATCTCTAAATTTTAAATAATTCAATTTTATTATCTTAATCGATTTTTATTAAAATCGTCGATTTTAGAAACCCTCGCGAATCCTACAATTTAATTAGTCCATTATATCGATTGAGAAATCAACGAATCCGTATTCGGGCTTTGAGTGCCTAATTATTTTTGTTTTATGTTATTTGCTTTTTCTTTTGTTTTAAATTACACCCGAGACGAAAGTCACGATTTAAGTGTAACATTTCTCATTTTTCATGTCTTTGTACGACTATATTAATGATCACTATTTATTTTAGTCCGATACGCGTTTGTT
>BQNB010135593.1:0-18134 GCA_026074375.1 Tanacetum coccineum | reverse complement strand
CGGCGAGTTGCTTAACATCGCAGCGAGTTGTTCACACGGCGGTTTGCTTTATTGTAATAGGCAGCGGTTTGAACAGGTTGACAGCGGTTTGAATATTTTAATAGAAATTATCTAAAAGAAGCTACGGCGGTTTGAACAATAGGCGGTGGGTTGCTGAAATTGCAAACGGCGGTTTGCCTCACTAAACCAGTGGCGGGTTGCTTTTATTTCATCGCGGCGAGTTGAGCTACTGTTTGAGCACTTTGGAATTTATTCAAACTTGGGACTTAATATCACTATAAAACAAATACGTAAACCTCATCACCACTTTTATCGATAGACTCACTAATCATGATCGATCAAAACATATATAACCACAATAAAACATGTGTATAGTATGTCGAAGATATCCAGTGTGCCTGTTTCTGATACAACGCATACCATGCCTTGAATAGGAAACAGGACTTTGAACTTGGCAACTTTGTATACGTCTGTACTGTCTGGAATGGATAATGGAGAGAATATTAGAATTCCATTAATGAGGTCATTTTCATATGGGATCGGTCTCATGATGTTATTGCGGCAGGAAACTGAGGGTGCAGTTCATATGGTCCAGTACGTGCTAGAGTCCTTAATGGACCTTTTTCAGCTGAAAGAAAAAGGAGAGGTATAAAGCTGACAATTCGTGCAACAAATATCCTACTTAAGGGTATACCCAATAATACGTCTACTCACTAATCGAACACTATACTGTCGCTCAAAGACATTTGGGAAAATATGAGATGATTCTGGGAGGTTACTGAGTTAACAGATGGATGACAGGGGAATCTCAATTATACGATGAATTTGAACACTTTCGTCAAATCAAAGGAGAAACCATTCAAGGATACTATGTTAGGTTTACGAAGCTCATTAATGACATGAGAAACATCAAGATGACCATGCCCAGGATGCAGCTTAACTCAAAGTTTGTGAACAACATGTTACCTGAGTGGAGTAGATTCATAACTGAAGTCAAACTTAACAAAGGTTTGAGTAAGGGAGTCTAACTTTGATCAGTTGTATGCTTACTTAAAGCAACATGAGGTGCATGCTAATGAGAACAGAATGATGATGGAAAGGTTCATTCAACCAACTAATGATCCTTTGGCACTAGTGTCGAATGCCTCAGTTCAGCAGTATCCAACACAATCATCCAAGTCTCCTCAATCCTCAAATGAACCATCTCCTGCTGACAACTTTCAACTGGACTCAGGAAGTTCTTCAACAAAAAACTTGATTGAAAGTTTATCCAACTCACTTGCCCTCCTCACTCAATTGTATAAATCACATCTTCCTCAAAACAAACAATCAACTTAGAAACGTCGTTAATGCAAGGAACAAGATACGGTTCAAGAGGGCAGTGTTGTAGTTCAAGATGTCCGTGGAAGATACAATGCGAATAATCAAGGAAGACCATTTCAGAGAAACAATGCAAGAGCAAATGTTGTAGCTGGGAATGTAGGAGGTCAGAACAGAAGATGCATTATTAATCCTGGTCAAGCCAAACCCATCAAGTGCTACAACTGTAACGGACTAGGGCACATAGCACGAGAATGTCCAAGGCCAAAGCGACTTCAAGATTCAGACTACTTCAAGGACAAGATGCTACTAATGCAGGCCCAGGAGAATGGTGCAGTACTGGATGAAGAACAGTCGTTGTTTCTTGCAGGAGAACAGGTTACCAACTTTGATGATGATGTGGATAATTCACCCGAGAATGATTTGGCACTCAATATGGACCATGTCTTTGAAGCTGATGAATGTGATGCATTCGACTCTGATGTTGATGAGGGTCCCACTACACAGACCATGTTCATGGCAAATCTCACATCTGAAGATCCAATCTACGATGAAGCCGGGCCATCATATGACTCAAATACTCCTTTTGAGGTACAAGGTCATAATACCTTTGAGTATCATGAAGTACATGAGATGCAAAGCGATGTACAACACAACTACGTTGTTGACTCTGTTGCTGACTATACGAGTGATAGTAATATTATTCCGTATGATCAGTATGTGGAAGACAACGAAGAATATGTTGTACAAAGTAATGTATCTTCTGTACGAAATAATGCATTGATCTTAATTCTTGATGAAATGCATGAACATGGTGTACAAAGTAGAGTATCAAATAAGCCAGACATGGTAGTCAATGACTCAGTGACCTCTGAACTTGCGAGATATAAGAAACTGGTCGGGGAGTATGAAAAACGGGCAAAATTTGAATTAACTGATAGAGAACAAAAAATTGATGAACAAATGAGAATAATTATCTCAGACCGAAATAGAAAGGAGACTTCTTTAAAATCTGAACTTCATTCAGCACAAATAATCCTTAGTTCTACCGTTGACCATTATAAGTCAAAGACAGAAGAAGTAACACTTTTGAAAAAGAATTTTAAACAAAAAGAAGACAAATTCCTTGAAGAGTTCTTAGACATAAAAAGGCTAAAAGATAAGATTGAAGATAGATTATACAAACAGGATCAGTCTGTTCAAACGGTTCACATGTTATGTAAACCAAAATCGTTTTATGATGAAAAGAACAAGGTAGCAATAGGCTACAAAAATCCCTTATGTCTCACTCGTGCAAAGCAAGCTCAGTCTGCTCTGTATAATGGTCATGTACTTGTCACTACCAATCATACACCCACTGTTATACATGACTCAGAGGATACGCGTGAGATAGCTGAGATAACTAGGAAAAGAATGCTGTTGAAAATGCAAAGCCCTTTATGTGTGGAAAATAAAGTTAGGACCCCCCCTGGATTACTCGAAGGAGAACCTTCTTGCAACCTTTGCTCCCCAAATAAATCTGACCCTAGAACAGATATTTTGGTCCATAGATGACAATAACTGGAAAAAGGCTGAGACCTCAGTTCCAAAACCAATTTCAGCATTGACAGTGTATCCACCCAATACTCCTGTCAAGCTTGTCCCCAGAATTCTTCCAACTAAAAGTCAAGTGAAGATTAATCTTTATGTACTCACACAACTTTTTACAGAATTTGACAAAACTTGCAAAAAGAGAATCACCCCAACAGGTGTTACAGAGGGGGAAAGAGGTTTTGAGCAAACAAAAAGATGTTACCTCACTGAAGTTATTCCATTTTTCAAAACTCTTAAAGAACACTTTGTAGGAGTTCAAACGTCCCTCTTTAAAGAAGTTAAAGTAATGGAAGAAATTTTTGATCAAATGAATAACAAAGTGGACAAGAATACCGTAGACAAGCAATGTGCTGAAATTGTAAAGAAAAACCTTCTCATTGAAAATGAGAATCTGATTGCTAATTGTTTGTCGACTCAACTGCTGTATGATGTGGAAAAAATCCACTTTGTCACTAGATCTTGAAGTTGACATGTCTAAAGTTCATAATGAGTCAAAACATATTTCAAAACTTGAAAGGGAATGCCTAAATTTGCAATTAAAGTATCAACATCTTCAAGAAAATTTTGATAATAAAAATTCACTAACATCGCAGGAAGCTCCTGATTTTAACTCATTCTTTAAGATCAAGAATCTTGAACATCAGATTCAAGAAAAAGACAACGTGATTAGAGACTTGAAAGTTCTAGTCGCTAATGTGAATGACAGAAGTTGTGAGCCTTATAATGCTAAAGATGTCACTGCTCTTATTGAACAAAATGATTGCGTTAGAGTAGAACTAGAAAAGGTCAAACAACATTACAAGGAATTGTATGACTCAATTAAGATTACGCGTACTCACACGAGTGAAAAGACATCTACCTTGTTAAATGAAATTGAGAGTCTAAAGGCTCAATTGAGAAGCAAAGAGTCTTGTTTCACTAGTGACTCTGTCAAACCAAAAGTTCTTGCGCCTGGCATGTATGCCATTGACGTTAAACCCATCCCTCATCCCCTTAAGAACAATAGGAGTGCTCATTTAAACTATATCAGCCATCTTAAGGAGAGTGTAGAAACAGTTAGGGAGATTGTAGAGGAAGCTAGAGTAGTTAAACCACTGGATAATGCACTTAACTATGCTTGCCAATACACTAAGCTATCTCAGGAATTGTTAGAATATGTGATTGGCACTTGCCCAAAAAGTTTCAATGAAAGAGATAACAAGGCTCCCTCTACCCCTGTAACTAGGAAAAAGCAAGTTACTTTTAGTGATAAACCAGGAACTTCATCTAGCAACACACAGAAACACGAAGTGCACCAGAAAGTTCAACAGACTAATATCCCTGTGATTCCTTCTACAGGAGTAAACGCTTCCACTAAAGCAAGAGGATCAAAGCCTAGAAGCAATACAAAGAAAAATAGGATCATGCCTGCTAAGAAGGAGAATAAAAAGAAAGTAGAAGTACATCTTAGGACAAATAAGTCAGTATGGACAAAAGTGAATCGGGTTGATTCTAGCATTAGCTCTAAGCGTGTTGTAATTAATTCGAATTCTGAATCTGTGTGCAAAATGTGTAACAAATGCTTAAACTCTGCAAATCATGAAATGTGTGTTGTTAATATTTTGAGTTCAGTAAATGCGACCCCCACTGTTAAACGTGTCTTGAATAAAGGAAAGCAGATTTAGAAACCAAAAGGCAAGCTGTCTGATAACAGGTTGAACAAGACCAAGCGGGTTTGGAAAGCAACGGGAAAACTATTTGTAGATATTGGTTATTAATGAAGAGCCACGGGAAAGAAATTCACCTTAGGAAAACTTGATTGTGGTTATCAATGGAGACCCATAGGAAAGAAATTTACCTTAGGCGAAATGTGCCCTTTAACTAAGCTTTCTGTGAAATGTTCTACTCTATTTGCTAACCAACAGGACCCCAATAAAAATTAGGGAACCAAAATTCCAAACTCTCCAAACTCGATTGTTTTCAAATGCAGGTTGTACAGGTCATCCTTTGGTATCTGGACTTAGGCTGTTCAAAACATATGACGGGGAATCGTTCAAAGCTCAAGAATTTTGTAGAAAAGTTCATCGGGACAGTCAGATTTGGGAATTGCACTAATGAAACATCCTCCCCTGAATGATCACTTCGGAGCTATACATGGGTTATGGTTTTTTTTTGTGTTTTTTTATTATGTTATTTGGTGGACAGTGTGATCTCTTGAGAATCTTGAGTTATAACTTCGTAGAGGACTTGGACATAAGCTATTTCTCTGTTAGGGCATTTTGTTGATTCTGATCTTAACGTTGCCTTCAGAACAGGAAAGCATACTTGCTTTGTTTTTTTTTCATGATATTAATGGTGCTGAAACTTACTTAAAGGTAGTCGTTAGCACCAATTTGTACTCGGATTATCGATTGATGATAATGAACGTTCTTCATACACTTCACATGATCTGTGTGGTCAATGGAGAGTCCAGAGTATTAAAGGGAAGAAATACATTTTAGTATCGGTGGATGACTATTAAAGATTCACATGGGTAAAGTTTTTAAGATCAAAGGATGAACTCCATGAGTTTTGTCATCAACTTTCTTAAGCAAATACAGGTTGGTCTCAACAAATTAGTAGATAATCCGCCCATCAAGATAATGGAACAGAATTCGTCAACCAAGTTATGTCTGAATACTATGAAGGTGTTGGCTGTATGTCATTAAAAAATTGTTTCGGAGAACTCCTCACAAAATACGGCAGTTATTGGTCGAAAGACGGAAAATTGTACACTGTGTGGAAGCAGCACGTTACATGGTGATATTCTCAAAGCATCGTGTTTCTATGGGCAGAAGATGTAGCTACTGCTGTTTACTCCCAGAACCGATCCCTAATTCATACTCGTCACAACAAAACCCCTTATGAGCTTGTACATGATAAGAAGCTTGATCTTACATTTCTCCGAGTATTTGGTGCTCTATGCTATCCTACAAATGATAGCGAAGATCTAGGAAAATTTCAAGCCAAAGCTGACATTGGGATTTTCGTTGGGTATGCTCCTAGCAGGAAGGGCTATAGAATCTACAACAAGAGAACTCGCTCGTTAATGGAAATAAATTCATGTCACATTTGATGAGATGCATCAGACAATGGCTCCTGTACGCATGCGGTAGGACCCTGAGCCTATCATCATGAACCCTGGAAAACTCAAATCATGGGCTCACTCAACGATAAAAGAGCAGGATATGTTAGTTTCAACATGTTGATGATACCTTGAACATCTCGAGAGTCAATGAACCAGTACCTTCTGCTACTGAAGTTAACGCTCAAGTTGTTCCACCTGGTACATCTTTGTCTACAATGATTGCTCAAGATGCACCATTTACAAGTGCTTCGTCATCAACATCAGATATGCATCATCCAGTCAGACATCAAGGTATTGCAGAAGAACCCACTCTTGAAGACTCCCTAATCACTCATGATGTTCTACATCCTTCATTTAACCCTGTTACTGGAGAACCTGGTTCGGCACAGTCATTCCTTTGGGAGGGAATGTTAATTAAAGAAACTAACCCAAAGTTACTCACCACCAGTTCATCTCAAAAAAATAGGACCGCAAGATCACCCTCTTGATAACATTGTTGGAATCCCTCTCGTCCTGTATCTACTAGGAAAAACAGTTAGCATCCGATGCTTTGTTGTGCTGTTTTCATATGAACTGTCCAAGTCGGAACCAAGAAAATTCAGTGATGGCCTGTGATAGAAGATCTGCTGGTTTTTAAGCATGCAAGATGAAATTCATGATTGATCAACTTGAAGTATGGGATTAGTACCTCACCAATTATGGTTATAGTTATCACTCGTCAAGTTAGAATCTACAAAGTGAAGCTTGAAGAATATGGTGATGTACTGAAAAACAATAGCCCCCGGTTAGTTGCAAAGGGATATCGTCAGGAGGAAGGTATTGATTTTGAAGAATCATTTTCTCCAGTTGCAGAATAGAGGCATTCGCAATCTTATTTGCCAATGCCGCAACCAAGAATATGATCATCTATCAGATGTGATGTCAAAACTGCTTTTCTGATGGTGATCTTCAGAAAAGAAGTCTTTGTCCGTCAGGCCTAAAGGATATTGAAGACCAGGATAATCCTGTCCGTTTTATAGTCTGAAGAAGGCTCTTTATGGGCTAATACAGGCCACAAGGAGTGGTTTATGACACATATCAAAGTTCATGGTTGGCCCAACAATTTCTTCAGGGGTGTCGTGGATATTCCAAAGTTATTCACACGCAAATCAGGAAAAACATTATTTCGTATTGTTCAAAGATACGTAGATGACATCATTTTCTCTCAACAGATTCATAATGGTGTACATATTTTCAACGAAATAAGCTCCCAAATTTCATGATGTCAATGATGGGACAAATGTCGTTTTGTTCTTAGGGACTACAAGTTTTCTCAAAGTCCCAGAGGCATCTTTATTAAAAGCAAAATTGCTCTCGAAACCTTAAATAAATTTGGAATGGATCTCTCTGGACCCTGTCGATACTCCACATGTTGGATCGATTGAAACTGGACGAGGATCTCAGGGGAGTCCAGTTGACCAAATGATTTAGGGAGGAATGGTTGGCTCCCTATGTACTTACAGCCAGTTGACCAGACAATGTATTCGCTGTATGCATGTGTGCTAGATATCAGGCTAAGCCTACCAAAAAAGAACTTGAGCTATCAAACGTGTTCTTTCTGGTACTTAAGGAACCAATTAACATGGGTCTTTGGTATCCGAAAGACATAGATGTCACTAACAGCTTATGAAGATGCGGATCATGCGGGGATGTCAAGATTCAAGAAGAAGTACGTCAGGAAGTGCTCAGTTTCTTAGAGATAGATTGGTTAGCTGGCATCAAAGAAGCAAAGAAGCACTGCAATATCAACAACAGAGGCTGAATACATTGCCATGTCTGGATGTTGTGCTCAAATCCTTTGGATGCGATCACAGCTCAAAGACTACGGATTTGACTTCAATAAAATTCCTCTGTACTGTGATAACAAGAGTGTAATTGCTCTTTGCTGTAACAATTGTACAGCCACTCTTCGACTCATAATTACCATCGACATACAATCACCCATTTCATCCGAGAGAGCAAGTGAAAAATTGAGTGGTTGAACTTACTTCGTGAAACGAACTATCAAACTTGATGACATTTCATCACAAAAGCATTACAAGAGAACGGTTCGACATTTCTTCTTTCGCGCCTAGGGCATGAAGAGTTTGACCCCTGAAACTCTCAGGACGCCTTCAAGAAAGGAGGAGGATGAGTAAACGAAATGCTCGTGTTTCCTTTGTACAATAGGTTACACATAAGAATAAAAAAGAGAAAAATGAGTAAATAATTTTAAGTCAATTTGGAATTTATAAAAGGCTTGCAATTACTTCAGATTTGCAAACCCGGTTTTGATGTCTGGGCATGGATTACTTTATATCCATGCATTATGGGATTATAGTTAAAAAATGGTGGTAGTAGACCTGTTCAACTAAATTTTTCATCTCAATCAACGACTACAGCTCTTTCAATAGAAAACGAGTCGTTGTTTGAGGGGGAGAGTGAATTTGAAAATTTGCTTCATCACACAAGGTTCTATAAGAAGTAATTAGGAGGATCTTCCATGATTGTTTAGGAGTGTTGTATGCTATGAAAAGTGTAATTATAAGAAGGTTTGTTGTATTTTAAATGGGTTAATATTTTGAAGGGGAGTCATTATTTTTAACTCAAGGACCAAGTTGTCTATAGTTATTATGTTAGGGATTTAAATGCTATTTGCTTTTTGTTTTCTTGCCTTATTAACTAATAGGGACTAAAATTTGCCCAATTGCCTA
The DNA here is from genome assembly GCA_026074375.1 of Tanacetum coccineum. Taxonomy (NCBI): domain Eukaryota; kingdom Viridiplantae; phylum Streptophyta; class Magnoliopsida; order Asterales; family Asteraceae; genus Tanacetum; species Tanacetum coccineum. Next base: position 9,383 of record BQNB010135593.1, on the reverse strand, counting down.
AATACTTAGAAGAACATTAGAATACTTAAAACAAAAATTAAAAGAAGATAGAAACCTAAGGGATTGTATCTGCCAATTTCTTAACTTAGGATATAAAAAGGGGGCGGCGAGTTGGTTTTGGTCAAACTTATCAAATCCAGTCAACGAAAAACACACACACACACTCATATGCAACTCGCCACCAAGAACCAGTTTCAAATCTTTGATTTCTAGTGTTTCTTGCAAAGGTATTCATCAAACCTTAATCTATATCATTTATTCTATGTGTGTATCAATGGAATCGATTTAAAACACATTAAAAAGAGTAGAAAAATTAGATTTAGTGACTAGGGTTTCGAAATGTTTAAATGTTGTTTGGAAATTGAAATTGTTTTATGGGAAAGATGCGGAATAGGGATGTGATCACTATGATATATGTGTTTAATCAGTTGGCAAACATCTGTATGTCTTAAGAATGATTCTAGGGTCGTTTTTTAGTCAAAAATGCCAATTAATGTTGTAATGTGTGATTTAGTTGATGGGAATTGTTCATAAGGACATAGAATTTATAAGTTTAGATGTTGGATTACTGTCTCAAACTATATTGATTGATTTTGATAAAGTTCTTAGGTGGCGGGTTGACTTTTAGAAAGTCAAAGTCAGTTTGTTTGATGGTAAGAATGGTAGTAATGTGTATCTGATGCGTAGGAATGCTTAGTTTTGCCAAAGGATGTGCGTGGTTTGAATTTTAAGTAATCAGTCCTTATGGCGAGTTGCTTATGATTCTAGGTGGCGGGTTGGTTATTTTATTATTATTTTAATGTTTTCAGGGAATCCGCCACACCGCGGCGGTTTGGTTGAATTTATTATTTTTAATAAATTATTCATCCCGCTGGTTCATGTTATATATCCACTCAGCGAGTTGCCTAATGGCGGGTTGATTCACAGCGGGTTGCCGTAATTCTATATTAGTTTATTCCAATAGGTAAACCGCCGTCTCTCGGCGGTTTGGTCGAATATTTTTATATATTAAATATTCAACCCGCCCATTTCGAATTTTTTATTTTCAGCGGCGGGTTGGTTAATCTTATTCTAATATTCACGGCGGTTTAGTGCCTTCCTCGCGGCGGTTTGCTCGATTCTCCTAACGGCGGGTTGGCATTCTGCCTGGCGGCGGTTTGGTTAGTTTCATAATTTGGCCTTAAGCTCCAATAATCTATCAAGGCCTTCGATGACCAAGTTGATTTTCTAACTCCCATTTCGGTCTTAGTTAAACAAGTAATTGATCTGTTGGATTATTCGCATCCCTGTTTACTCATATGTATATTTTATCAAACGTAGGAGTTAACCTTGTTTTAATCATTCGTGGAATGAAATGACTTTAATCAAAGCTAATGTTTCTATCTAACATCGTTTCTCTGCCAATGTTTGTCTGTCTTTGTTAATACTTTTTGCCAGATACGATGGCAGAACAAAAATGTTCCTCGCTTCGACACCGACAAGAACAAATGAGCAGATTGTACCTCGCTCTCAGTGGTTAATAATCAGGAAAAGCAACCTTCTTTTCAATGCTCAAAAGATCCAAAAGAACCCCATCTTTTAGATATCAGTAGACATCCTGAGTAATACCAACTTCTTTCGAGCATTCACTGCCTCAGCAAGTATTCCTGCTATCTACATGCAACAGTTCTGGAACACTATGAAATATGACGAGAAGACTAGGGTTTATATTTCTCAAGTTGATAAACAATGGTTCGATCTAAGTGTTGATCTTCTTAGAAAGGCATTAGCAATTACTCATATCGACACAGCTCAAGTTTGAAAGTTCTCCGTTCTGGTAAAACGGTGCTTATTTTGTTAATAAGTGTTGGGTATCATGCACTGTAGAAATTGTTCTCCAATTATACGGTGAATTATATGTTATCAACATGGAGAGCAATTCTAACTTAATCAAACCAATGTTGACATGAAAGACTTTCTGGCAGTGAGTAACAAACCCAGACACCCAGTTTGCCAACTGCTGTGGGGAATCGTCACTCAAACTATGTTGACATGCAAAGCTGTTATGGGAAGGTTTCACTCAAGGTGATCAAGCATTTTTCTCACACAAGGCGAGTCACAAAGCCAGTCTGAAGGACCCAAAGAAGAAAGTAACTCCTCTCCTCATTCCTTATGGATGGTTTTCCAAGGTGATAATTATATACTTGGCGGAGCAATTAACAATATCCATCGAGGTTCCCTGATTCTGCTGTCATCATACTAGAGATGATTTTCTATTAGGAAATCTTAAGTTTGTCCCAAAAGGTGAGACTGTTGAAGTGTTTGGAATGGTAATTCCCGATCCCTTGATTACTAAAACCATTCAACAATCTTCGTATTATCCTAAGTATCTGGAAATGGTTGCTGAGAATACAAAGAAAACCCCACAAGAAAGTGCAAGGAGTAGCAACTACAAACAAAAGCGTGCTATTGCTATCAAAAAAGCCCACACCCACTACTCCAGTCAAACCATCCAAGCCAGCTCCTGCTCTGACAAAGAAACCTTCCAAGCGTAAGCCTCCATAGAAAATTTGAAAAGGAAAGCCTTCTTTCCAACTTGTTGACGAAAAAGAAGGTGAAGCTCACCAACAACCAGAACCTCAAGGAGAAGGTGATGATCCCGATCTCGAACTGGCCAAGAAGATGAGTCTGGATGAGCATCAGGAAAAGAGATAAGGTGGAGGTACTGATGCTGACGTGGAAAAGGCAATTAAGCTTAGCTTGGATCCTTCCTTTTTGCCTCTCAAGGTCAACCACCCGTCGGAGCAGTAGCAATCACGGGATCAGTTTTGAAAACACATCCCACCTACTAATTATTATTCAATTTTACTTCCAATTACCCCTAAATCCCCCATTTCTGCAATTCTTGGAAGCTCATTCTAATCATTAAAATAACACAAAACCTATTATCAATATAACTTATATCAATACCACATCATACTCAATATTACCTCATCTCAACCATATCATCACAACTCTCCATATTAACCTTTCCAAACAACCCACATCACCTCTCTTTACCTCATATTCCCCTCATTCAAATCACAACATAACACCCCTCCCCCTTATATACCATAAACTTATCCCACCTTCTAATATCACATAACTTCCTACCTCCCTATTCAAACTCATCCCTAATCTTTCAATAAATCCCCTCCTCATCTCCCATCCCTCCTCACTCAATTTCCCTCCAATTCCCCTCCCATATACAAAATCAACCCATCACCCAACAACCACCCATCTCTCCCCCCCATTCCCCCTTCCACATCCAATACAAATACCTAATACTCACTCTCTCTCCCTCAAATATATAATGCACCCTTACACTACCCCACATCCGCCACCCATACACCCTCCTGTAGCACATCTGTTCGTTACACACCACTACAGTGCTACCTCCTATGAAACCCCATCCTCCTCCGTGTGTTCCCACTCTCCTCATCTGTGAAATATGCTCACACACGCTCCTCCCATATAGCATCACCACGCCCCACATACCTTCCCTGCTATCTTCTTCCTCCTTCCTCCACTCTGTGTCACATCCACTCATCTCTGCTCCTACCACAATTCCTACTTACACCTATTTGCCTATACTATTCTTTAATTTCACACACATACTCACCCACTACATATTAACATTATGAGAGACCATGCCCTTATCACACCTCCCTTGCTCAATTCTTGACACCACCTCACATATCTCGCTCAAAACTCGCCAACTATAGATCTACCTTTGTCCTTGTACGTGTCAGCCCCTCCCCTCCATCGCGCTCCCCCTCGCTCCCCCCAACATAGATTAATCCCAGACAATTCTCCACCACCACACTGATACACACCCAACACACTCTCCCAAAACAGCCCATTAAACGCCCAATATACTACCACCCCACCCCACACTACCCCCGCGCCCCCCCTAACACCCCCTCACACCTACATCCTACTAAAATCCTCACGAAGTCAAGACATCCTCAAACTTGTGCATCTCGACCTTCTCCAGTCTAATAGAGTGTAGAGTTCATAGTGTTACGTAGACAAAGAGAGTGTCTCTATCTCAGCCTCTCCGCGCATCACTCCCCCATGTCTGTCAGTCTCTCCCTCACTCAGTTGTGTGTGTGTACACTACTCTAGGATATTGTAGCTAGATGTGTTTGTAGAACAGCTCAATTATAATCGAGAAAGTTCGTGCGACGAGATTACGACTTTGTATGTTGTACAAAATCTCAGGAAGATCCACACACTGAGAGATATGTTTTGTTCTCTTTTTAGCGATTCTTGTACGGACACACTGCCAGACTTATCGAGAAATACTCTAGTGCTGGGGGATGCCTGCGCCACTAGCTAGGAGTCTTGATCTCAAGAATCAGACTCTGAAAAAGACTGTCTGAAGAGATTATCAGGAATCATGTAAAGGAACAAGGTGAGGTGAACAAATCAACTTACTCCATCAGGTAATGATAAAGTTGCTCTCCGCGCAAGATTTGATCTAAAGATAAGGGTGCGTCTCTAAAAACACATGAATTAGAACAGACTGCATAACAAGAAATCGTGACGAACTACCATCTGTATACCTGCTCTTGATGGAAGCATTAATGACAGAGAGAGATTGCCATGTGTATGATGGAGGTTAAGAGACAGGGTTAAAAACCACAAAAGAAAGCATGACTGTGAATGTTGATGAAGCGATGATGATGATGAAGGCCCTTCAGCTGGACTCAAACCAGGGTAATGTCTGTGCTGAAAGGAAGAAGACACGATAAGTTGCTTGGGTCAGCTCAAACCTCCTTAAAGATGATGCTGCAATCTAGTTCGAAGTAACACGAGAGTCTGGAAGCGCAATTGCTTGGCAAACATGTATTCCGAACGTTCTTACCTCGATGGATGGCAGATCAAACACTAACAACATAGAGATGTGTTGTGTGTTTTCTCTTTGTTCAGCACAGATCTGATCCGAATCAGAACATTTTGAAACAATCTTTAGAGTGACATTCCAATGCATGATGTATGGGCCATTCCTCAGGGTCTGAAGGACACCGAGTGATACACGCTCACTATTCCAGGTGTCGCCATAGTGGTTTAAGCCATGCCTTAGGCGAGGAGACCAGCTCACCTAAACAGAATGGACCATCCCCTGAATTGATTTCTCGGAACCAGAGAGAGAATAACTGGGCAAAATAATACGCCATAAACGTATCAAGTTCCCGCGGAGAAACAAGCTTTCAAAGGAAGACGTATGTTATTGGGCATTCATCAAAGGTTCTTCAGACGAACAAGAAAGAAGAAGCTCCGCAAAGCTGATTTAGAGGTTCCAGCTTTCAACCTTGTTAAAGCCTTTATAAGAACAGAGTCTTTCTTTAATTATCAGATGGATGAATGCCATAAAGCTGGGCTGGACGAATAGGTTGATTTGGATATTCCCGAGGGTCATAAATTATGACGAAATATATATGAAACCCTGCCATTAGGAGGACCACCAGGTAGGTTAACTATTCAACCATTAATTCTTCTTCAATACGGATTGGATTACCTTGCACTAACGGGTGACAAACGAGCGAAAAATGGCCTTGTTATCCATATCCAAGCTCAAAGCCGGCTCGTAACCTAGACCTTAGGACTTGAAGAATTAGTTCCATCTTTTGGAGTTGATAGAAGTGACGCGATTTATGACATCAAGTGTGGCCTATAGGCATCACTCATGTGTGGTTTAGAAGAAAGGATATTCGACATCAACAAACACAGTGAGCCCTCTGATCGTGAAGCAGTCAGATCCCAAATGCGAATTCTCAGTGTGATCAGTGTCAAGGTGTATGAAAAATACAGATACAACTACATGAGAGAGATAATTATTTGCCTAGCTGATTACAAAGAGTACAAGATCTCGGAAAAGGATTTCAAAAATCTTCATCAAATGTTTTGAGAAGATCTGTTCCTATCAATATTCAAGAAAAGCTCAAACCATCTGCCCCCAAAACAGGACAAGACTTGTCATTACACACGGCAGTCAACATGTGGATAAGAAACCTGGTAATCAGGAATCGTGTGGGAGACTTGCAGCTCGGGATAGAAAGGTATCAAACAAAGATCAACCTTGAACGTCCTAATTGGGATGCAACTAACTATTTCTTCAAATAAGACTATACGATTGTCCCTAAGCCATGAGCCGTTATCTACCGAGACAGAAATGATCAGAGAAAGTTGATGAGGCTGAATGAGATACACAAGTTTAGTGATGGGACGTTGACAAGAGTCATGGAAAAGCTGGATCACATGGTTAAAGACTTTCATCTGTTCGAGTACAATAAGGGCATGGAGACTAGGAAATGGTCAGAGGATGACAAGAGGAGGAGCAAAGACTTCATCACAGCAATCGAGAAAAGACTATAGATCAGGAGGATCTTTCGAAGTCTAGAAAGCTTTGTTAGAGGAAGAATAAGAGATATTGACTACAGGCTGATCAACAGAACAACGTGACGACATCGTCGTTACAATAAAAAGGTCAATATTTTCTTATTGTGAATAATATATCTTGTACATTAGTAAGTAGTTAATCTTTTGACGATCAAGGTATGATAATTTATATCCCTCAACGACTGAGGCGGGAGCATTATATTCTTCTTACACGACTTACGTAATAATGGCCATACTTTTTCCAATATTTTATAACATATTTAAATCAATTGATATCCAAAATATCAAAGGGTTTAAAATTTTTGATAAGGAGAGAAAATGTGATTAAAATATGTATATAATAATAATAATCGTGATTATTAGGAGTCTCTTATTACTTAGCCCAAACTTGCTAAACAATTCGAATACGAAAGCACATTTTGCGGGGGAGAGTTTCTGAAAAATCAAAAAACGACCGATGTACTAAATGCTGTGAATATTTATATCAAAAGTACCTTAATTGGATTTTCAAATGGTTATTATAGTATTTTACAGGGAAATGTACCAAAAGAGATTTCCGATCATGCTCACTTTTACCTTTATTGGAGTTATAAGGTTGGTAAGGCTACGTATATTCCACAATGATCCAGCCCATAACGAGTGACGTGATCTACCCAGGGGTACAACCTCTCTAATATACTTTGCCCTACCCCAACTTGAACCATCCCAGATTAAAAGAGTGAAGAGTGAGAATAAGGCGACTCATCGTGCGACTTTGAGATGGAGCTAGTACTCGGAATATAACCCAACAAGTTATAGTCATGAAATACTCGGTAAGCATCTGTAAGGGGTCTGAAGAATTAAAAGAATAGTAAGGATACCCACCGCCGCCCCCCCCCCCCCCGCTGTCACTCAGAGCCCTCTGTACACTTTAGTGCAGAAACCGGGTCAAGACATATGCTGCCAGAATCACCAAGATGCTCTTGCTGAATGTAGATCGTTCATGCATTGTGTGTTCTCCTTTAGTGTTATCTTCGCAATGCACAACCCACGCACCTTAGCCATTAGAATCTCTTAAAAGAGTTTTTCTTCGTTTTACTCGTCTCTTTCTGGAGACTAAACACGACTTATCTATTGTTCTTTTTCACTCCGGGTTAGTGCATATTAAATAGGTGGCAGTCTGTGTCTACCATTGTTCTCTCACACCCTCGCTTGAGTGAGTTACTCTAAAATGTGATAGACTAGAGCGAGAGATGTGACTGATAGCAGATATAAGTAGAATATCACATCGTCTATCAGGTCTGTTCTGTACGCTCTCACTCCTCCTCCTAGTGGAACATCTGTACTCTAAGATATCTGCTGCGAACGCTCACTAGATCTATAACGCAGGTGAGCTTTTTCAGCGCTATATACATGCGACAGTAAAACACAAAGACCTTCACTCGCTCTATCTCGCGTCAGACAGAGGCTCCTCTTCGCACACGACACCATCCCGCAAAGAGTCCGATACATACGCACAGGCTTCTCCTTCACATATGCAAGCATGCTCAATCCGGCTACTCGAGCCTCCTCCCTCTCACACTAATCTCTCCGCTCCTTCGGTCAGGTGACTTACTCGCAGTGCTCTACTATGAATCAATTAATAATAATAATAATAAAGCCAAATTTTGACTCCGGGGTTATCTAAATAAAGCCTCCATCTCTGGACTCGTAGTTGAGTTGTTTCGGATGAAATAAAAAGGATAACCCCTAAATCATGCGAAATTAGAACCTTAATGTGGACCTTATTCTCAGCATATCGTCTCTTTAGGAAAGGATTTCAAACTAATTATGGTTTAAACCGGTCCCCTTTATAGTAATAAGGCCTTAATATATTTAAATAAGTGATCTCGTTTCACATTATGTTTTCCGAATAAAATCCTTAGAGGAAATTAGGAATAAGGGAGCGAAAAGTAGTTGCGTTTACACAATTAGCATTTATGAGTAGTGTTAGCATCTAATCTTATATTTAGCTGTGATTTCGTTTTAAGCTTGGTTTGGGGATTGTGAAAATCAAGGATGACGAACTCCCTTTCTTAAAGCCTTTTAAATAAATTTTATTAAAATTTTATACTTAGCATTTTATCTATTAATGAATAAGTGGTTAAAACGGAGGCGCTTTAGAAACAAATGATTTTAAACTCTCTTGAACCTTTTCTGTTCTTGTTTCATGTGAGGGGTTATTAAGTTAAGGGGGTTAAATTATTTATTTCCGGGCGTGTATTATTGTAACACCTCCAAAAATGGGTCACAGGGAAATATCTTTCTGGGAGCGTTACTTCATAATACCATTGCTCCAGTCATGAGAGAACGACCTCTAACTGTGTCGTTTGAAAAGAAATCTTGAATTATTTAGACTCCAATGCACATCACATAAGCCAAGCATCTAATTCACCTGATAAAAACATGCTTAAAAAGTGTCAACATAAAGTTGGGGAGTTCATAGGTTTGTTTAAGTATAAATGTTGAACAAAAGTTTTGTAAGGGATGTATGATTGTTTCAATCCTTATATGTTCCCCAAAATGTATGTATGCATATTGTAAATCAAAGAGTTATAAAGTATGCATGACCATTTAAATCAAAGAGTTATAAAGTTAAGTATGGTTGGACCCCCATTGTTCAAAGTATGTATTGCCACTTTATTCAAGGCAACGTAAATATTCCTGTGTGTATAAAACAATGATTACGATTACTCTAAGTTCATGAAACTGCTGCGTAGACTCATATATATGCCACTTTATTCAAGGCATCGTAATTGTTCGTGTTCATGTAAATGTTGTGCTCCGACATGCTATAACGTTCGTCTCTAGTGATAGCTAATCACCTGAACGGGGCTGTCACACCCGAATAGATCTATTGTATAACATTCGCGCTCACCCTCCAGGTGATTCACAGTTCAATCCGCTTAAGCTAATCCGTAATCATTTGGGTAAAAATAAAG
>BQNB010135592.1:0-18134 GCA_026074375.1 Tanacetum coccineum | reverse complement strand
TTTTTTTTAATAAAAAATTTAAATAAACTTTAATTAAATTTTATTCAATTAAAACATAACATAAAAAAACATTACTTTAAAAAAAAACATTACATTAAAAAAAACAATACATTAAAATGTCGAACTTAAAAAGAAATAATTACAAAAAGCGTAAGATGTAAAAAGAAATAAACAATGAGGGGTTAAAATGTCAACACAAAATAACAAAAAGGTTTAAAAAAAAAACACCCTCTTCCCTGTGTTTCTTTCTTCTTCATCTTCCATGTGTTTCTTTCTTCTTCAGCAGCCATGAACAAAAATACCAAATCGACTTTATCATCAAATACAAACATAAAAACACAAACATACACACACACAAACACAAAGGAAACACAAAAAAGCAAAAAAAAAAATTAGAGAACCGCGTGGGCTGTTAGCCACGGCGGGAGAGCGAACGGCGCCAACCACGGAGTGGTGCGCCGTTCTTTTTTCTCGCGCCATGGCTTGGCGCCGGGCGATGGCACGATGACTCCCTCCGCTCTAAGGTATTAATAAAACTCCGCAGGGCCTAGCTAACCCTGCGATTTCTTTATTTTGAAAATTTTCTAAGTTCCTTTTTTCTTTACTTGTTATTACTTGTCATTCCATGAATGCATGATATTGTGATTATCTCCGGATGTTTATAGGATAAGTACCCTAATAATTGCTTGTCGCGTAAAAGGGTTGCAACCCTAGTGGCCACAAATTATGTATCTTTAATCTGTGTACCTAAGACATTAGGCGCATAAAGAAAGACTCACATGGAGCACGTAAGTCACTAAACGTGCCATATATATACATCAATGATAATTAAATTATCCACTTACAAAAAATTGTTGCCCACGAACATCCATGGGAATATTACATTAAAAGACAATAAATATCAAAGTGCCACAGGCGGCACTACGGCTCAAGGCCAATCCAAATTGTACATGGGCGGCAGAGACTTGGATCTAATCAATGCCTCATCTTTAATTGTCTCTGTCCGTGTAGCAGCATCTGTCAACAGAATAGCAAGACCCTGAGGAGCAACAGTAGGTACTGACACTGGAATACCATCAGACCTAGGGTGATGCGCGGACCCGATCCCATGAGTGCAGCATACAACCCAGCACTTCTTCTTCTCAGCACGACTTACGTTTACCATAATGGCGTCTTCCAACAGCATTTCTTCTTTAAAAGCCCATGGATCTCTGGGATCACGTACCTCCGGATACACAGGGATCTTTAGTTGGGAGGAACTAGGACGGAGCTCGCGGATCCACTGAGGAGTTTCTTCCCCAACATCACTCTCTAAGTGTAAGGACGCCATAATCAAATCTATGGGGGCGTCCTTAAGTTTCTCCAGATGATCAATCAGAGGATATTTTAAGTATTTTAGGGCATGAAGGGCTGCAACATATTTGGCGTCGGCCTCAGGGCCAACGCCTCAATCACCTCTAAATCCAACTGGGTCTTTCCATGCTCCACCTCATGTTTAACTCCCACGCCTTTAGCAATCCCAATGGACTCAGTTCGGTGGACTCAGCACATTTCATTATAGCTAGGCGTAGACCGTGTCTGATAACCCATTGGCGGCCTGCGATGGCTGTAAGCATGTGAGGATACAACTCCTCGTCAAATTCTATGATCAGCGCATCCAGACGTGCATCCATTTCCGCACAATGCCTCTCCACTTTGTCATCCTCACGCTTCTTAAACTCTTCAAAAGCGGCCTTTATTTGTTCCCCACCTGTAACCTGAGCTTGAAGGGTAGACACCTGCTGAGACAGTTGATTGTTATTTACTTGAATGTTTGAAAATTTAGCGCAGAGGCTTTCCAACTCTCTAGTTAATTCTGCACTATTAGCCTTCGCGGCCTTTTTCATGTCAACCTCGGCCTCCAGCAGGGTCTCTAGATTCCTTGTTTGATTACGGAGGCCCTGCACTTCCTGATCCAGTTTCTTTATCTCCTCCTTTCGCGCATGGATTCTCTGATCTCGCTTGGCTACCTTCTCTTTGGCTTTCTTTAGTAGTCGAACCTCTTGTTCAAACCTTAACCGCAGTTGGGAACCCATAACCACTTGTCGTGCCAGATTTACGTTGTACTGGTTTAAGAATTCCTCATTGGGCAAGTGGCGCAGCTCCAAAAAATACCCAGGCAACACCATATGATCCACCGCGTCCTGGCATGCACCGGGGTGTCCAAGCGGCAGCTGTTGGTTATACCCCATCCCGGCTGATATATACCGCCTGGCGACCCAGCAAAGGATGTAGAAACCGTAGAGGGGGGGTGAATACGTTTCCTTTTAAAAACTTTAAATCTTTTGTATCAATTATTATATCATCTTTCTGCCGGCGGTCCCATAAATATATGGGGGCCGCCCAGTACATCAGGGGGCCGCCCTATTTAAAGGGACCGCCTCCAGAAGAGGTTTTCGCACTAGATTATTTGTATCAAATCACCAATCAAGTTTGACGCAATATGAGAAGTGTCGATAATGTATTTACAATAACTAGCGCATATTCTACCAATATATCCACACTTACAATGTTTACTACAAAGAGCTACACAACCATGACTAACACAATAATTCACACAATCATAAGCACAATGCAAGTGTAAAAGTAAAGCGATAAATGTAAAGACATAAGTAGAGAGAAAGGTAAAAGGAAATGCAAACCGACACGATGATTTATAGTGGTTCGGTCACGAAGCTCCTCTTCGCCCTACTCCACTCCTCGAGTATCCAACTCGAGAGTTACTTCACTAATCAACAAGCTCCCTTTCGGCGGAGAAAACCTTATACCAATGCTTACATTATTTTCTGACACTAAGCTAGATGTCGAGTCCTTCTTCGGGTACAACCAAACCCGTTATGTTTTATGGCCCAACATAACAAACCTTGTGTTTTATGGCCTAAACACATAAACCACGTCGCTTACATTATTTTCTGACACTAAGCTAAATGTCGAGTCCTAATCTTAGCTAGAACCAATCTACCACTTCACCAATATATTTTAAGGCCTAAAATACTAACCAACCCACAATCAACCCATCCAAATATATACATCATTTGGATCTACACACCACTAAAGATTGGAAGACATGGACTCGATCTATATGTAACAAATGTTACAAATGGACTAACTAGACTACATAACTTCGGATCTTGAAGATGACCGAAGTTCTTCTCTTGCACTTGAGGGAAGAAGGAAATGATAGAAGATTGGATCTCAAATGATCAAAGGTTTAGTGATATCTAGAGAGAGAAAGAACTGAAAGAAAATCATGCAAAAGGGTTGTAAAAACTATTTATAGGAGCTGAAAGCTAATAGTCTAGCAACGGCGGTCCCGGCGGTCCCTTATATATAAGGGGGGGCCAAGGCCTATAAGGGGGCCGCCGCCTAGACTCCGCTCCCTTTTTTGTCTTTTTGTGGGGAAGGTTGTATCTGGTATAGAAGCTTCCATTTTGGGGGGAAAACCAGATTTCAAATTTTATATTTAAATAAAACATTTCTTTTATTAAAAAGTATTTTGTGTTTATTTATTTTTGTGAAAAATACTTTTGTAGAAATGTAATGGTTAAGAAAAAATATTTTTCTTTGATCATCCTACAAGTTTAATTTGTTTGTACATACCTTATGTGATTTACATCGGGTGCAAACAAATGTCGGTGTTGATGCAGACTTGAGACATAGAGTGTTGTTGATATGTATGCATTGATGATTTGTGATTACGAGTAACTTGCGTACTTTACGTTATGTATTACAGGTTACATGTTTGTTATCACCAAAACATAAAGAGATCGTATAGATTAAATATCATAATATTTGCACTAACAATCTCCCCCTTTTTGATGATGACAAACTATGTAAACTATAGCACATAGTAGAGTTTAAAAGTTACTCGTTTACACTCCCTTCTCCCCCTTTTGTCGAAGCAAAAAGTTATACAGTGGATTATGGTTGGAGCATATAGGTTGGAGGTTTGAGAAGAAGTCATGAGAAGAGGGTACGTGCTCCGGGTATATATGTTGGAGGAATAAGGAGAAGATATGAGAAATAAAGGTGAAGGTGATTGTGTGTTTCTTAGATTGTTTAGAAAAATGTTATGAGATATGAGAAGTAGGGAATAGAAGAAGGTAGGTACTTCGAGTGTGTAGGTTGAAGGAATGAGGAAAAGGTAGATGCTCCAAGTATATAGGTTGGAGGAATAAGGTTGAGGCGGTTTTGTGTTTCTTAGATAATTTAGTGGAGGTCGTGATAGATGAGAGGAAGGCATGAAAAAAATAGGTACTTCAAATATGTAAGTTGAAGGTATGAGAAGAGGACCTTAGGGTTGAGGGTGATTTTGAAGTGTAGTAGGTGAAGTATTTAGAGTATGAATGAACCCTTCATCGTATTTGACAATCCCCGATCCTATCTTCCTATAAAGGTGAGCTTGCATCATCCTAGTGAAGTCTTCTATCATCATGGTATAACCAACTCCATGCTATTTACCCACATATCTCCTAGCTCCCCCTTGCTCATTGCATCCTTATGATAATTACATTCCTTGAAAAGTGACTCTAGCGGATCCATGGATCAAATGAATTTCCATTAGGCAGAACTCAATACATTTGATGAATGTAATCTAAATGAGTAGGATGCTTGTAAGTGCTCCTCTTCGGTGTAAGCTCCCCTTTGTACCAGGGGCACCAAGGAATCAAGATATCGTTGTGTGCTACAAAATATGACACTTTAGAATGCATTTAGAAACTAGATCTATGCAGTCAATAATCTAAATGATGAAATAAAGATAATCAAGACGTATGTTTAAGTACTAAGACTTGACCAATGCACATTTAGGTGTATTATTCTGTAAAATATGATACCTTGAAAAATAATTAGGACAGGACATTGAACTATTACTTCAAATCAACTATCCTAAATGTTTAAAATAAAAAGACTTTTTTTTTTCGCCCCCTTCCCAGACGTATGTTTATTGGACTAAGATTCGGGACGAACTTTAATAAACAAGACATATGAGCTCATTTATTTATTGAGACACAAATATTGTGAGAAAGACCTTTTATAGGGTAGAACGAATGTCGTTAAAATCTGGCGAGACTAGCCAATATTATATTTTTATATATATATATATATCTTATATATATATTTATATATATATTTACTATATACGAGATTTATAATATATGTATAAGAAAATTAGACGAGATAGAGACGATTAGCCTCTTGGATGAGAATGATGAATGATTCCTTTAAAGCTAAATGGTAAGTTAGAAGTGAGCAAGACTAAAGAAGGAAGGGTGAAAAGAGGTTTGTCAGGCAATGATTGATATATCATTTGCACTAACAATTAATATGCATATGATCCTATCGAGACAAAGATGGATGATTAGGAATTTAAAGGTTTGTTTGGTGTTTTGTTAGTAGACAATGTTGAGGACAATGTGGGTTTGGAGTGAGATGGTAGTTCTTTCATGGTGGAAGAATAAGGAGAGACGCAATAATGTGGTGACTCAATAACACTTGAAGATTAAAGATCTTCTTTATGTTCTTCACTTTCTAGAAAGTGGAAAGTTTTGTGAAGGAGTGACATTTGCATTTTGCAAATTACTTATATACTTCGAATGAAATAATTAGGTTGTAGAGATATATGAGGAATTTTAATAGTAACAAGACTATTAGAAGAGAAAAGAAACGTTTAGAAGTGAGAAGAAACGTTAGAGGTGACAAGACTTATTAGAAGTGAAAAAGAAACATTTAGGAGTGAGAGGAAACGTTAGAAGCAAAAAGGCTATTAGAGGTGAAAGGCTATCAGAAGTGAGAAGACTATTAGAAGTGAGAGGACTATTAAAAGTGAGAAGAACCATTTAGAAGTGAAAAGGCCATTTGAGGTGAGAAAAGACACTTACGAGAAGTGAGGACCACGATGTGAGAGGATTTGTGAGTATGGTGATTGTAAGGATTGTGTTTGAGAATGAGACACATTTCATGATGAAATTCACTTGACTATTGACAATATAAGCAACGATGCTTATGTGTGTTGGGATAGGAGGATAGACGTTAGCTCGTAACAGCAAGAAAGAGAGAGAGAAAGGATGTTTGTTTATGATTTGAAACAGAATCGACATATATCACAAGCCTACTGCCGGCGGTCCCAGACATATCTAGGGACACCTTTTTAGGTTGGGTGCGCCGAATCGCCAACAGATTGGGTTGTTTAGGGCAATTGACGAATTTTGTGAAGGGAGTGGCATTTTAATTTGCATTTCGTCAATTAAAGATGCTTAAATACTTTAGATGAAGTAATTAAGTTGTTACGACACGGAATGGAGAATAGACTAGAATCGAGACTAGTAATAAAGAAGAGAAAGATTTACGGAATGTGTTCTATCATTCATGTAGACAAGACGGAGATATTTAGTGATTGCGCTTGTTGGGTAAAGGAGAGGAGGGTGGCGATGTTATCTTCAAGACGCTACTTTCGATTAATAATAATAATAATAATAATAATAATAATAATAATAATAATAATAATAATGATAATAATGATAATAATAATAATAATAATAATAATAATAATAATAATGATAATAGTAAAAAAGGAAACAAACGAAGATGGAGGCGACGAGCTTAACAATGTCAAGACGGATGGTGGTTAACGTATGATAAACTACACTCACAAAGTTATGTAGCTCTTCTCGAGCATTACGGTTGTCTTAAAGGTGGTAGCGGAAATAGTGGAGGAAATAGATTAGCCATCTCTATGGTTGAAGAGGCGTTGTTGAGTAAGAAGAAAGAGGTGTGATCGAAAGACAAAGAGTGTTTTCGTCGAAGAGAAAGAATGTTTCATCGAAGAGAAAGAATGTTTACGTCGAAGAGAAAGAATATTTTTGTCGAAGAGAAATGGAGAGCATTTTAACTAATGTTGTTAAAAGGCTTGAATAGGGATTTTCGGATATGACCTTTAACGTTTGCAGTTGCAAGTTAAAGATACTTGAATATTTCAGATGAAATATTTAAGTTGTCAAACCTACTTGGAAGGGTATTAGATTTGCATTGAACTAATGACTTTCGGATTTGACCTTAACGTTTGGCTGATCGCAGTTAAAGATACTTGAATATTTCAGATGAATTTTTTAACCGTTGTCAAACCTAGTTTTAGGTGTATTAGATTTGTATCTAACCTTCCCTTGATAAAAGAGTGGATCATTTAGAAGAAAGCGGGATGATGATTAAGGGAATGTGTGAGTAAAGACTCTAGGAGATATAAGACCATTTTATGACTTTTTTGACTTTTTAGATTTGTGACATAGACGCGAAGAAAAATATTCTAGTGTGAGAATATATATATATATATATATATATATATATATATATATATATATATATACCTAGATGCATAAGCTATATAGATATAAGCATGCAATCAACACAATAATCAACAAGATTAATATGTAAGACTATATGACATCTAAACGCTAATTGTCATACATTAAACTGACATAGTGTAGGTGTACAATCAACACGTAAGTCATATAAAATGACACATACAAAACATGATAATTTTAAATGTAATCGTCATGTAAAAACATGTTAGCATTTAGCATTTAGGAGCATGTGTCATTTACATAAACTAAGAGATATTTTATCTAAATTGCTAGAAAAAGACAAGAGCCTTTAGTATAGACATGTATTCAATAGCTAAGCAAATAAACGTTGAGCATCAAGATAATCATGAAGGCATATAATTGCATTACATGGAAGCAAATTATCATCTTGAAACTTCAAAGCACATATGTGATGTGCAGGTTGTCTAGATTGACTAAGGAGAAACATAATTTCTACTTGCTTAGTGTGCACTTCTAATGAGATACAAAGTTCATCAATGTAGACTATTATTAGGCATATTTAGTAAGAGCCATTTAATCAAATTAGATAATGAATATGAGATTATAACTAGTGGTGCTCAATTTAGGCTAAACGCGACCATCTTTACGGGTTATATATATATTCTCATGTTAGACAAAAACATTCTTGGAAGCAATTCAACCGTTAGGTCAAATTGAATTTCTAGTGCAATAGAGTCTCCAGTAGTCATTCTCATGTTAGATAAAATAGAATTCCTATATTTTCCTAATGAAGTGTAGCAAAGATAAAATTTGTATTGTCTTTTCATATAGGGCCTAATATGACTCAACTAACATGCTTTAATTTTAGTTTGCATAATCCTAATCAAGATGTGTGGAATTCTAAGGTTAAATGAGAGAGCAAGCAAGTTGTTGTAGGTATAAGAGAGATTGAGTCATCTAGGACCTAGGAGTAGGCTTAAGAGTGACAATGTGTAATGCTCTATAATGAGAGTGTTCAAAGAATGCACCTTTGCATGTCTTTTATGAAAGAAATCCAATTAAAGTTATTTACCTTAATAGATCTTGTGAATGTTTCTTTGTATAAATAATGATGATTTACTAAAGTTTAGTTACATGTGTGTTGGACTTTTAAGCAAGTGATTCACAAGAGGAAGATGTTTTAAATCTAATGCCATATGGAAGATTTACCCAAACCAAAGATAATTCTAAGACGAATGATCCATCGATCCGTGAAGGTGCCAAATTTGGACAAGGATCATTTTATTATTATTTGGGAGATGGTGTTAACATTAGGTTATTAGTAGACGCTTATATAAGTTATAAGAGTTCTCAATTTGAGTTTTTGGAAATGACATCCAAGTCTTGCTCATCAAGTTGGAGTACTTATGAGTGTGTTAAGTTTAGCATGTATAATTTGACCATAGCGAATAACATAAACATTTGAACACTTTAGACTCAATGAGATATCTTCATAGCAAGTGTGAGTTGGAATTTGATGACTAATCTTGTTGTTTTATAATCGACTTTATGATTTCATGTAATTACCGAGGATGGTTAAACATGTAGACTCGGAAAAATATCTATGGTCATTTGAATGATATTTTCGTGATCTAGATAAATCATAATCTTGATTTCATGTTTTTTAATAATTCCTAATTTGTAATTAGATTGAATGATGTGATTGATTATCATTTGATATAATAATCATCTTATATAGAAATGATCTTACGATCATTTATTGAAAGAAAACATGGATAATGGTTTGTGGAATATCTTTCTTTCAATTTTCCTAATCCTAACCTTAGTGGTTAAAGGGTTCTATTTGGTGAGGAGGATGATATATTAGCTTAATTTGGAATGTAGAGAAGTTTAAATAAGAAGAGAGTTTGAGTTTTGAGTTGTGCTTTTGAATTGTTTGAGCAAAGTTACATATGTTGTGCATTTGCTCATGTTTGGCTTTTCGGAGATGACGACTTTACCAATTGCATTGCAAGGTAAATTACTTGAATATTTTGGACAAAACATTCAAGTCGTCAATCCTACTTCATTGTGTATTTTATGCATATATTTGCCAAATATTTGGAACACAACTATTGGACAAGTAGACTCAATATGACATCATTTACACAAGTGTGAGTTATGATCCGATGCATATTCTTATCGTCTTGGAAAAGGATGTCGTTATTTTCATATCAATCGAGTGTGATTGAGTATGTAGGTTTAAGATAATATATCTTGTTACATTTTGATATAATCTCAAAGCTAGACAAATAAGAATCCGATTTCTTGTCCATACTCGAAAACTTGTCAATTAGATTCGATAATAATATCAATCATAATTTGAATAATGAATCGATATATATTCGAAATCTTTCTTGACCCTCACGAACACTCTTTTAAAAGAAAACAAATAAAGATTTTCATAGTGTGTTCCATTAATCCTAAGACTAGTTGTATGGTGAGGTTGATGAATAATGAGAAGTTAATTTCTCACTTCAAGATTGTCATATATTTTGCTTATGCGAAAAATTGTTTGTTGTTTTACCTAGTATGAATAGTTTTTGACATCTTGTGAGTAAATGAATGATTTTCTTAACCATTTTTTATACAACACACATCTTTAGTAGAATACTATATGTTTATAGAAAGAATATAATTATGTGTGTGTGTTAGAATAATCAGGCACTATCAAAGTTTACAAAATACGTTTTCTTTTACTTAAATACTAATGTATTAATACAATCTTTTCTTTTGTTTAACCAACCCAAGGTCAAACAAGGCAAGACGATGAAAAGATTTAGACATCTTGTTGGAAGAGAGTTAACGTGTTGGAAAAATTTTGGTGACGAGTTTTAACGTGTGATCTTATGACAATATTTTCCAACATACTTGACACACTATTGAACTCTAATTCCTAAGTAGGTTACTATACTCAAAATGATTTACAAGATGTTTATGTAACATTTGTAAATATAGCTATCTATGCCTATATGCAATGCACAAACACTTTCGCAACTTAACGCAAGAGATCTAGCGTAATTCCTATTAGGCATAATCCCGAAAACTAGTAACATACAAATAGCATACATGGCACACATGTTTAGATATATAAGTAGTTGAATTACAAATAGTAATGATAACTTAATAATATCTAATAGCAATATTAAGACCTAAGAAAACACACATAATCATTTTAGCATAACACATAAAGATATTCGTCATCGTTTTATGTATTAGATGTACCGACGTATACTTAGCTCGATTTTATTTGAAAATAAAATAGTTTCCTCCCCATTTCAAAATTTGTCAAGATCAATATTTTGAAAATATAAACACACTATTTTTCAAAGATACATCAACTAGAAATGCCCGACTTGAAGGAAAAGGTAAAATACAAGTTTTACGTTAAAACGAAACATAACATTTTGACCACTATGTAGTATTTAGCATTTATGACTTATTTAAGTTTGAAATAAATTCTTGGAAGTTATTTTACATGAAAGTAGACTCAATTATCTTTAAAATGGCAAGTGACACGACTTCTACAGCCTTATGGTTGATTTTATATGATTTTTCAAAGTTTGCTAAATTTTGACGAAACAGACAGACGGCCCCTAGAAAGGTGACGACCCCCAAATATATTTGGGGGGCGCCCTAACATTTATGGGACCGCCACCAGTGACTCAAAAAAATGTTTTTTATTCAAAATTATTTGGTGACTTGACTCTGGAACATAAGACTTTAAAAAGTTGTTCCAGCACATAAATTTCATGTTTTAGACATCATTTCTACTCTTATGACTTGGACAAACATAAGTTGACACTTCCAAGTTCTTTTGAGAAAATTCTCCTTCAAGCTAGTATACGAAGTATATTTAATAACAAAACTAATACAAATCAAACAAAAAACACTTTTCATATTTAATCCCCCTTCATGGGTAATTTGATACATGGATCGTACTCTATTTTAAAAACCATTTGTTTTGAAAACTAGAGCAACATGGATCTTGATACCAATTGTGGAAATCATAGAGGGGGCGGGGGGAGTAAATACGTTTCCAATTGACAACTTGTTATCCCAAATACTTACCTTACATAACATAACATCTTTATTGAAAATAGAGAGAGAAAGCTAGAGAGAAGGAAGAGAGTTGGATGATTACTATGTGAGAAAATGGTAACCAACACCCTCCTAACATGCTAGGAGGGGTCTATGCGCAATATGAGAAGTGTCGATAATGGATTTACAATAACTAGCGCATATTCTACCAATATATCCACACTCACAAAGTTTACTATAAAAAGCTACAAAACCATGACTAAAACAACATACACAACAATTCACATAATCATAAGCACAATGCAAGTGTAAAAGTAAAGCGATAAATGTAAAGACATAAGTAAAGAGAAAGGTAAAAGAAAATGCAAACCGAACACGATGATTTATAGTGGTTCGGTCACGAAGCTCCTTTTCGCCCTACTCCACTCCCCGAGTATCTTACTCGAGAGTTACTTCACAAATCAACAAGCTCCCTTTCGGCGGAGAAAACCTTATAATGTTGCCTACATTATTTTCCGACACTAAGCTAGATGTCGAGTCCTTATTCGGGTACAACCAAACTCGTTATGTTTTATGGCCCAGCATAACAAACCTTGTGTTTTATGGCCTAAACACATAAACCACGTCGCTTACATTATTTTCTGACACTAAGCTAAATGTTGAGTCCTGATCTTAGCTAGAACCAATCGATGTATTTTAAGGCCTAAAATACTAACCAACCCACAATCAACCCTTCTGAATCTACACACCATTCGGATCTACACACTACTAAAGATTGGAAGACATGGACTCGATCTATATGCAACATTTGTTACAAATGAACTAACTAGACTACATAACTTCGGATCTTGAAGATGACCGAAGTTCTTCTCTTGCACTTGAGGGAAGAAGGAAAGAGTAGAAGATTGGATCACATTTAAACAAGATTAAACAAGTTAAATGATCAAAGATTTAGAGAGATTTAGTAAGATCTAGAGAGAGAAAGAACTGAGAGAAATTCATGTAAAAAGGGTTATGAAAATAGTTGGAGGTGACCCATTATTTATATGAGCTGAAAATCAGCCTGTCAGGAAACGGCGGTCCCAAATATATTAGGGGGCCGCCGGAGGGACCGCCGTATTTAAGGGGGCCGCCCCGACAGACGCTCCTATTTTTGTCTTTTTGTGTAACATGTTTTGGGGGGAAAAGAACCATATTTTGAGTTTTGAAATAATTACAACATAAAACATTTCTTTATAATTCAAAAATAATTTGTCTAATTAAGTTTTGAAAATTTTATTTTGTTACATTTATAAAAATGTAAAGTTTAAGACAAAAACTTATTTCTTTGATCATCCTACAAGTTTAATGCTTGTTTCTACATACCTTATGTGATTTACGTCGGGTGTAAACTAATGTCCGTCTTGATGCATACTTGAGACGTCTAGAGATGTTGATGCATGTATGCATTGATGATTTGTGATTACGAGTAACTTGCGCACTTTACATTACATATTACAAGTCACATGTTTGTCATTACCAAAACATAAAGAGATCGTATAGATTAAATATCGTAATATTTGCACTAACAGAATGATCCTTGAATCCGTTGAAAATGGTCCACTCATCTGGCCTATAATTGAGGAAAATGGTATGACTAGGCCAAGAAAATACTCCTAATTGTCTCCTGCAGATGCAATTCAAGCTGATTGTGATGTCAAGGCAACTAATATCATTCTTCAAGGTCTACCACCAGAGGTCTATGCATTAGTTAGAAATCATAAAGTCGCCAAGGAACTTTGGGAAAGAATCCAACTTCTCATGCAAGGAACTTCATTGACTAAACAGGAAAGAGAATGTAAACTATATGATGAATTCGATAAGTTTGCTTATAAGAAATGGGGAAACACTACGTGACTTCTACTTGAGATTTTCACTACTACTCAATGACATGAACATCTACAATATGAAACTGCAACAATTTCAAGTAAATACCAAGTTTTTAAACACTTTTCCTCCTGAGTGGAGCAAATTTGTGACTGATGTCAAACTGGTTCGGGATTTGCACACAACTAACATTGACCAGCTTCATGCTTACTTGGGACAACATAAATTTCATGCAAATGAAGTTTGTTTAGGATGGATCGCAACTCATAAGATCTGCTTGCCTTGGTTATAACTCATCAACTGACAAAGTCTCCTTTCAAACTCTTCAATACTCATCAACCAAAACTTCTCAATTCTCAACTCACAAGTTTTCACTATATCAGTCTCCACAGTATGGATCATCTTATCAGTCTTAACAATACTCAACCAATCAATCATCCACACCTCTTTTAATCATTTATCCATCCAATTATTTTTAATCATCAGTTCACCACAACGTTTATTCTCCATCACCATCCATCCCTCAATTGGAATATGCTCCCATAGTCAACCAACAACCACAACAACCTGAATTTCCCCAACTAGACTCGGATCTAACTATTCCAGTGTTAAAGCAAGGTGACGATCTCATTGATGCCATCAACCATTTGATGTCATTCCTATCAGCTGTCGTTACATCTCGCTATCCTACTACCAACAACCAGCTGAGGAATTCATCAAACCCTAGGAAACAAGCTACCATTAATGATGGAAGAGTGACTTTTTACAACCTGTACTGGTGGAGGCAAATTTCTTTTGCTATGGGTACTACTAGGACCTACACTCCAGGAGCAAGTAGAAGCAATTCTGGGAAACAAAAGACTATTATTTGTTACAACTGCAAAAGGGAAGGGCACATGTCCAAACAATGCACTAAACCTAAAAGGAAAAGGGATGATACTTGGTTTAAGGATAAAGTGTTGTTGGTACAAGCTCAAGCAAATGGTCAAATTCTACATGAAAAAGAGCTAGCATTTTTGGCAGATCCAGGAGTTGTAGAAGGTCAAGCCACACAGAAAGTCATTACCTACAATGCCGCTTATCAAGCAGATGATTTGGATGCATATGACTCTGATTGTGATGAACTCAACACTGCTAAAGTTGCTCTCATGGATAATTTAACTCACTATGGTTCAGATGTTCTCGTTGAGGTACACTATCCTTATAATATGGATAACAATATGATAAATCAAGGTGTGCAGGTGAGGCCATCTTTTGAACAGACAAATGATGTGAATCATTCAGATACTAAAATAACCAGTAATAGCAATATCATTCCTTATTCTTAGTATGTGCATGAAACATAACATGCAACTGTTCAGAATTCAAACTCCTCTGCACAACAAGATACACTGATATTATCTGTGATAGAACAACTAAAACCCCAAGTAATTAATTGCACCAAGATTAATCTAGACAATAAAAGTGTCAATGATACTTTAACTGCTGAGCTTGAAAGATATAAAGAACAAGTTAAAGTTTTGAAAGAATGACAAAATGTTGATTTAAAAAGTCAAAATAACGTTTTAGATTCATCTGAACAGTCTGTCAAGATTGATCGTCTTAAACAAACTCTTTCTGAACAATTAATAGAAAAAGAATCTTTAATGCAAACAGTTACTCTTCTCAAAAATGATTTTAAGAAAGAAGAATCTAGAAACATTGATAGAGAAATTGCTTTAGAAGAGAAGATCAAACTGATAGATAATATTGTATATAAAAGAGATCAATCAGCACAAACTATTCATATGTTGATAAAATCACAGTTTTTCTATGATCATACCACTAAACAAGCTCTAGGTTTTCAAAATCCTTTCTATCTGAAGAAAGCTCAGCAGTTGGAACCAAAGCTTTATGATGGTAATGTCATTAAGAGAACTAGTGCTATTGTGATTCATTACTACGAAGAGACCCTAATGCTTGCTGAAGAGAGTCATTCAAAAATGCTTTTAAAACAACAGGATCCAATGGTTTTAGAAAAGAAAGTTAATACCACACCCGTTGATTATGCTGTTATCAACCAACTTTTTTAAGATTTTGAAAAATGATTTGTTCCACAAACTGAATTATCTGCTAAACAAGCCTTTTGGTCTCAGAATTCTATAAATTCTTCAGATCCTAGTCCTTCTTGTAGACCCACCAAAGTCGAGGTTCCAAAAGAACTTCCTAAAGTCAGCATGGTAAATACAAGTTTGAAGAAACTTAAACACCATCTTGTTGGCTTTGACGTGGTTGTCAAAGAAAGAACCATGGCCGCAGCCATCATTGAGGGCTCGTGGAGGTTTGAACATACAAAAGCTTGTTTTAGGGATGAAATTATTCCATTTGTAAAAGCACTGAAGGACATATTCAATACATTTGATTGATGAACTTACTGAAGTCTAAAATATCTTCCATCAAATGGAACAGGCTGTCGAACAACATCGTTTAGAGTCCAAAACGTTTGAAGATAAAATGAATCAAGTTTTAAATGAGAACGAACGACTCTTGGAAGAAGTCATCAACAAAGATATAGTGAACATAATTATGAATTCTACTGTGGATAATGCTTCTGTGAATATGCATGAATGTAAAAAGTGTCTCAAACTTGAGACTGAGCTTCTCAACAAAAAGGATTTCATTGAAAAAGAGACTTACGATAAACTGTTCAGAAGTTATACAACTCTTGAAAAACATTGCATCTCTTTAGAAGTTGATACTCAACTTAATCAGGAAATTTTTCAAAGGGACAATTCTGTTTCAAATCAAAGTGCTCCAAATTTTGATCAATACTTTGAATTAAATGAATTGAAAGCTCAGTCACAAGAGAAAGACACGGTCATAAGGAAGTTGAAAGAGAGAATTAAATCTTTAAGTGGAAATATGAATGAGGATAAGGTCAAGAAGGACATAGAAGAGATTGAAATGATAAATATTAAATTGAATCATAGGGTGTCAAAGTGATGCTGAGGAATGGAACCATTGAAACAGACTTATAGAAAAAAAAAAACAACTTTATGACTCGATCAAACCAACACGTTTACGATCAAAAGAACCAATGTGATGCTTTAATTAATCAAGTCAATCAAAAGTCTGTGGAAATCTCTGATTTAAATGTAAGTCTTCAGGAAAAAGGTTTGGTCATTACAGCTCTCAAGGATGAATTAAAGAAACTTAAAGGAAAAGATTTAGTTGATAATATTTTTACCAAACAAAAATATTTGCTCCAAAAATGCTTAAATTTGATGTGGAACCAATAGCCCCTAAATTGTTGAACAATAAGACAGCTCACTCTGACTACCTTAGGCACACTCAGGAACAAGCTACGATTCTTAGGGAAGTAGTTAAACAAGGAAAATCCCAAAATCCTTTAAATACTTCCTTAGACTTTGCTTGTAAGGCTAAGTATACCAAACGATTCAGGAGTTGACTTATAATAATCAGGACAAAAACCTGCCTAGCATCAACAAGTTCAATTGACAATTTCGTGGCTATGGACCCCAAAGAACAAGGACAAAAAGAGTTAGATTCACTAAGCCCGTAATCCTCAAGTGACACAAACACAAACACAAAAATTGCTTCTTTCAACTAACTTGTTTCTAACAAACCCTATGTTGTTTTCTACAGGAGGTAAATACCGTCTAATAGGTGCTAGCGGATCACCATCCTTCAGGAATCAAAGAAAGATAAGATTCAGTCAATCACCAAGTAGTTACTCAGAGAAATAAAGTAGAGCCCACCCTAGGCCAATTAATCCTTGTTTGAAAATAAGAAGTGGGTTGTTGAACCTAATGGAACTGCAAATATGCAGCTTTTGGTGACATTAAATTGGTCATGCATTCTTTATAAATCTTTGGGATAAGATTGGTACTTTTGGTGACATAAAATGTGTCGTGCATTCTTTATAAATCTTTGGGATTTTTACATGGTACTGTGATGACACAGTGGACAAATACATTCATTTGAAACTTACATTCATATTTAAACTAACCTATGAACTCACCAACTTTATGTTGACTCTTTTTAAGCATGTTTTTCTCAGGTGAATTAGATGCTTGGATTATTTGATGTGCACTGGAGTCTAAATTTGACAAGATCTCATTCATGGACTACTACTTATATACAAATGATCAAATCTCGTTGGGTTGTTTTCAAGCTTTTCATTGTGATGCAATTATGGGACAAATGTTATATCAATTTCAAGGAAATCAACGAGATTACTTTTCAAACGACACGTTTAGAGGTCGTTCTCGTGTATCTAGCACTGTGTATTATGAAGTAACTCCCCCCGGACACATTTCCGCTACGACACGTTTTTGGGGGTGTTACATGGACTCCAGCTGCTCCAAGCATATGACCAGAGATCGCTCTTAGCTCACCAATTTCGTCAATAAGTTTTTGGGTACAGTAAATTCGGAAATGATCACGTGGCAAAGATATTGGGATATGGTGATTATCAGATTGGGAATGTTATGATATCAAGAGTTTACTACGTGGAAGGACTTGGACCCAACTTATTCTTCGTTGGGCAATTTTGTGATTCGAACATTAGAAGGTGTTGATCTATTGACTGGATCTCGAGGCAACAATCTGTATACACTGTATCTTGGAGATATGATGGCGTCCTCTCCTATATGTCTCTTATCAAAGGCCTCACAGACTAAGTCCTAGCTATGGCGCCGACATCTGTCTCATCTGAACTTTGGTGCAATCAACCATTTAGCTAAACACGGTCTTGTTCGAGGTCTCCCTAAGCTTAAATTTGAAAAGGACCATCTGTGTTCTGCTTGTGCAATGGGCAAAAGCAAGAAG
>BQNB010135591.1:0-18134 GCA_026074375.1 Tanacetum coccineum | reverse complement strand
CAAGGAATTTCGGATCAACATGACTAATCTAGGGATGAACACCAGATTTTGGAAGAAGAAAGATGTTAACAGGAGCAAGGACTTCATGTTTGCTATCCAGAAAAGGCTAAATACATGATGTATCTTTCAGAATTTGGAGAGCTTTATGGGTGGACGGATCTGAGAAGGCGACTACCTGTTACTGTTACTAAAGAGAACCGAATGAGGGGTAGTATAATATATACGTTGTTGTAATATGTACATTATTTTGTAGTGACTAATACTGTATCTTAGGCTTGTATATTAAGTAACTATATGCTTCACATTCGGATAATATAAACCTGACACACTTTCTCCCAAATTTTCCTAAACTTAAATTAATTGAGACTTAAAATCTTAACGGATTTGAAATTTTTGCTCGAAGGAGAAAATGTGATTTAATTATGAAAATCTGATATAAAATGTGATTTGTTAAACTCAAGTGTAGGCTCCTCAATATGTACTAAACTTTTTTGAATATCGATGCACATATTAAGGGGGAGCGAATGGTATATGATGGCGAAGAGAACAGTACCAAAAGACCGACCCCGTATTTACTTTATCGGAGTTATAAGGATGGTATGGTTAGGTACATGTTCCTATGATCCCGCCAGAGCCGGAGGGATCTACCCAGGGACAATCCACTAGTTAGTGTAGAAGTCCTTAGGTATGATTACAAAAGGAGTAATGTGAGAAGAAGGGAATAGTGCGGACTGAGATGGAGCTAGTACTGGAATAAACCCAACAAGGTTCTAGTAATGAAGTCTCGGTAAGCACTGAAGGGGTTGAAGAATGAAAAAGAAATGTTAAGATAAAGGGTGAAAAGAAAGCAGCCCTCCTTAAACATTAGGTAGAAACCGGGTCAATACATATGCTTTCAGAATCACATGGTTGATTGCTAACATTGAAGACAAGTATCATGGACACAGTAATACGCTGTACAACCCTCCCTAGCCACTCAAGATCCCTCAAAGGATTTTTGTTACATTTCTCACAGAGATCAATACATTTCTATCGTCTCTCTCACTCCGAGTTAGACGATATTGAAAAGGTGGTAGTCTGCTCCAGCCTTCGACTACTAAATACCAAAAGTGCACTATTGAGTCTAGAGCCATGAGATCATCCATAAATCTCGTTAGGACACTAATACAAACTATGCTTGTTCATCACACAATGTGATAACAAGTAAAGATCTTAAGAGTCCTACGCATTATCCTCGTGGTATTACCAGAACATCCAAATGATACGAAAGTACTCACAATGAAGATGGAAATCCTTCTAGAGCCAACTTCAAACAAGCTCTTAGTATGTGACATGTGAGATCCTCTTCAAGATCAAGCTTGTAACAACTAGAAAGAAACGATGGCGCGATTCTATATGAATCAAACTTGTTCCAGTATATGAATTGACGAATAGTTTTTGAAAAACCTTTCGATGTGCTCAACAACTGATTTTCTAGCACATTGACTGTGAATATCCTTTAAAACAAAAGTGTTTCAGATGAAATTTGATTTCATATTATAAAACTTTCGATGTGTCATAAATACTCTTTCCTGACTGACACGCGACTGTTTTTCAAATCAATTTCTCATTAATCAGTGGGTTTTAATTCACTGGTTCACTCATTCCATGCTTTGTCTACTTTGAGACGCTCCGGTTTGAGAACGGCTAGCGCAGCTGTAAAACCCTGTCAAGGAGATTCTTTGGAATTCTACCTAATCACAGGTAGTATTTATACTGATTAACGGGGAACCGTGGTTCCTGCAACCTTATTCAACGAAAGTGAACAAAGACACTTTCGTTTGTTTATTACTAACGTATACTTGTAGGAATCCTGACGGTTGCAGCTACTGGCCAGAGTCATGTCAATTCACAACCCCATGCTTACGCTTCATATTCCTATCCAATGACATCATGATAGCTGAATGACCTACAACATAGCTTCTACAACTCTGATGCTTGCTATCATGATCCATAAAAGTGTGAGCATGCCGGTCCGATGGCTACAATATCACATGGAGGTAATACTACACAACAAGGATGATTATGAGATTTACTATGGCTGATGATCTCAATGAAAGCTCAAAGATCACATACTAAGTCAAGCTCGATGGAATAATGCTAAAGATCACTACACAAAGTACAAAGATATTATTAAAGACTACGAGCTGGAACGGATGAACAACTCAAAGACTGCTGAGCTTCAATTAGTATTTTCAGGGGTGACCTCCCTTAGGGGGAGATTGTTAGGTTCATGAAAAAGACTCGGTCACCCCGGGTATTGTCCATTCAGTATAGCTCGTAGTGATGAATATGTGGCATGAATTAGAGGGAAGCTAATTCAGAAGCTTCTCCTTAACCAGAAGTATATGGGTTACTTAGTTCGTGCCTATTACAGTATTTCTCCTACAAGGTACTATAAAGATGATTCATGGTGGAGTGCAGACTTAAAGTCAAAGGCCATTGACGACATCATCAGCATTGGAAGCTTCGTGGAAGCTCTTGTTCTTAATCATTATGTACTTGTTAGGAAAATATTGTAAGTAATTCCGTATATCGTCCCATGGGGGAAGATTGTTACGATTTTATTTTATGTGACGGCATTACGGAATTACCATAGTTTATCGTAGTCACATACGCAGGGACTAGATTAGGCAAGTTTGCATAGTTTAGTGTATAGACTATATATACCCCTCCAAGGCTTCCATTGAGGGATGAGACTGGTAAACTTTTCATTTTATTTATCACACACACACATTTTCTCTTTCTAGAGAAGTGTGCTTTTTGTTTACTCTCTCCCTCTACTCTCTCTCTCTACAAACATGACTAGCTTTACTTGGTTTGATTCACCAAGACCACCGGATCTATAATTATTTAGTCTAACAAGTTGTAGTGGGAATATTTGATTCAAAAAGGTGAAGGCTTGGGTGTTTGGGTTCGGTTAAGGGTTTGAGCCTCACAAGGTGCAAAGGGTGGTGATTTGTTTTAATTGTAAGACTTGGTAGCTTAATTGATTTAGTTTTTTGGACTTGGTTTCGCCGCGGCATCAACAAGGAAAAAGGAAGAGTCCAACAAATTATTCGATCTATTTTTTCATTAGCTCATTTGAGCCTTTACTTTCTATCTTAATTAGTTGTTAAGTGATTTGATACTTCTACAATTGGTATCAGTCGCCAAGGGATGATATCGTGAGCTTGTGTGCGTTTATATCTGGGTTAGATCGTTAGTTTTAGTTCCTCTTTTGTTTTCGTGTGCTTAGAAATTCAAACCCATATTTTTGTGTTTAAAAGTATTAAAGTTTGTGTTTTTAAGCAAGATACTGGCCTAAGATAGCTGGTTGTCAAGAAAAATCAAGGTAAAACGTCAAAAATGGTGAGTTTTTGGTGATTTTTGTGAAAAAGTACGTTTTTATTTGAGGGAAGCGACACATGTCAGTTTCATTCCAAGCGAAAAATGTCACTTTGATTTAATCGAAACATGTATGTTTTATGTCAAGCGAAACATGTTAGACAGTTTTCAAGCGAAACATGACAGGGTACATCCAAGCGAAATATGACATAATATAAAAGGAAACTCTGCCCAAATTTTTTAATATTTGTGTAATACTTGGTGTCATGCATCATAACTTGCTTTGCTTGAATGTTCATTTGTTTCTCTCTAATTGAATGTATGTCCTAATCATCCTTGGAAATCTCTTGTTGATTTTATACATTGACTTTGACTAATTGACCTTAGTTGACTTATTCTTAGAGTGTAGAAATTCAGTCAGGTTTGCATGAAACCTAATCATAGACCAATCATATCATCAAAGGATAACCAACTTAATCAGTAAAATAGATTTATTGTATTTATAAATTATATTGGTTAATTCTTAAGCAGAATCATGAATCCTCAAGAAACACAACAAGTTGTTGCTCGTAATGAAAAGTGGGTTCCTTCTGCTGAGAGAGTCAAGATCAGCTCTACCAACATCAGATTGGAAACCACTGTGCCACAAAAGGAAGAGACATTTCAAGTGATCATTGACGTGATTAAGAATTCCACGTGCTTCAAGGCTTTCACTATATAGGCGAGAATATCTAAGAAATCTTTATTGCAGGCAATTTTGTACACCATCAGAAGGTTTAAGACATTGATCTTCTTTATGAATTCCTTTTAGCAACAGGAAGTGTTTGTGTCAATGTTGAAGTGATTTACGGACATTTCGATATATGTTCAAGTAGTGGAAAGGTGTAGACTTCATAGATGTTCATATGATGATACTGCTCACTCAACTTTATCTTGAATCTTGGCTACCAAGGGTTCCATGACCGCATCACTACATGTGTATGGATTCGTATGCACCATCTATGGGTTGAATCTGGGCAGCTATATCAAACAAGTGCTTCTGCTGGAAGACTGCTGCAATGACAAGCTCAGAAAGTCCAGAATTGACATATTGTGAGGGATGTTTAACAAGGAAAATGTCAATTTATCTTGAAATTAAATTATGGGAAGATCTTTGCCCTTACCAGATTGAGCACAAAAAGAAAAGAGATCAAGACGTAGAACATGCAATATCCCGTTTCACCAATACTCATCATCAATCATTTCTATAAACAACACTTAGTCGTCACCAACCTATAATCATAAGCACTATTATTACAATCAAAGCTGATGAGGATTATAAGCAGTTAATGTTTGGTCAGAATAGGAGAGACTATCAGGAATATGATTCCCATTCCTGATGCGATTTGACTGATGCAACAAGCGGTTTAGAATCATATTCAGATATTATCAAAATATTCAACAAATTAAATTCCCTCCCTTGAAGAGCAGAGGGAAAAGGTTCAAAAGGCAGATATGTTGAGGAGTCTCAAGAAATGTTTGAGGTATCCAAAGAGTCTGAACCTGAAACTGAACAAGACTAAGAAAAAGACTCCTGGTAGAAAGAGTCAGAAGAAGTCACACTATCAGCTGTGATGAATATTCTCTAATGATGCTGGATGCTGCCTTGGAATTAGCGGAGTTTATCAGTCCAACTGAACCTGAAGAAGCAGAAGCAGCAGGAAAGTCCCTGATACACATTGCTAGGATTTGACTAAATCTATCCCTGAATCTGTAGAAGAAGTCCTAGTGGAAAAAGTTCTAAGATTGGTGGTATTTCAAGGGCACTTTAGTGCTCTAAAGTCTAAAACCTGCACTTTAAAGACTAAGCTTAAAGGTGCTCCTACTCATACTCCACAAGCAAAAGAAGCTACAGTCTTCATGCAAGCTCTTAAGGAAAGTAAGAAGACAAGCAGAAGACAACCAGGTACTGGAGGCTCAAATGAAGGAACTGGTAGTAAACCAGGGGTTCCCGATGAGTCCACAGTCGTCTCTGCTACCTCAAGTGAAGGAACTGGTACTAAACCAGGGGTTCACGATGAGGAAAAGGACATCATTGAAGAGAAAGTCATTCTTGAATGGGGAGATGAACAAGATAACGAATTTTTAGATGATGATAATGATGATGTTGAGAAAGATGATAAAGATGGTGATGCTGATGACGAAGGCGATGATCATGTCAGTGATACACAAGATGCAGATAAGACGATTGGACGAAAATTGGAATCTGTGAAAGATGAGTTTAAGTTCAAGATTACATGTGCACAAGATGAGATTGTAGAATAAAAAGATGTTGAAGGTGAAGAGTCTAATAAAGGTGAAAGAAAAGGTTACCGATGCAGCATAGGAAGAAGATATAAAAAGACTTCAGAAGCTAAAGGTGATGCCAAAAAAAAAGACCGAACTCCCTTCATTCAAGCTTTAGCCTTATCTGTTATCTGTTCAGGTTTTGGTGATTCAATTCCTTAATACTTTCTTCTGTATTTTCCTTAGTAAGTCTGTTAAGATTCTGCAGATGTTGATGTTAGGTATTTGCTAGACTAATTCCCATCTAACTCTACACTCCCCACGGACCTCAGTCTTCTATCTCGTGTAATAGACGCGTTTCCTGTATTGGTGATTCTAGAGGACAACCAATTCTCCTCCTATACTGGTAATTATCATTGAAATTCTAGTTTCAATTGTTCGTCCCCTCTCACCTAAGTGACACCTATCATCTCAATTGTACACAAACAACAACACCCACTGCTGTTGAACTTTAGAGTTACAAATTTTAGAAAAAAGATTGTGTCTGTAACTGCAACTAGTTGATGATCACACTTCTGAAGCTCTTGCTGTTCTCCAGTCCCAAGTTCCAATGGTTGTTGATAGTTATCTTGATACCAAAGTCAGAGATGTATTTCAAAAGGAACTGTAGAAACACACAACAGATCTCGTTCATAAATACTCTTTGCAGTATCTTCATGAGTTAACCAAGAAACCGACACCAACAGCTGAACAAGAATCTGAGAAAAGTCCTTTAGAGATTCTCAATATTAAGAAGGAACAAGCTGAGAGTCAAAAGAACCCACAGTTTACCATCAAGTCTACTGACAAGGCGGCTCTTAAAGAGTATGATCTGAAAAGTGCTCTCTACCAATCCATGCATGCAAACAAGTCTTTTAACATTAAAATTCCTACCATAATGATCTCATTGTACCATGCACTCATGAAAGCATTGATTGAAGATGAAACGCTCAATGGATAAAAGGAGCCTGATTATAGTCACTGATCACAGTTAAAGATCACAAGAGAAAGCATGATGATGATTGAAGTACGATGATGATAAAGGTCCTCGTAGACCAAACTAGGTAAGAAGACCACGAGGGAAGAACTAATAAATTATAAGTCTTTATAGAAGCCGCCATCGCCAAGGAAACCCTAAAAAGGTAGAAAACTCCAACTAATAGGATTCTAAAACTGGTAAGTCTGGCTTCTGTGAAGAACGGTTTGTGAAGAACCTATTGCTGGTAGGTTGATTATAGATGTTGTTGGTGATGATGTGGTTCGTGATGATATCAACCACAACGCTGCTTCTGAACTAAGACTTCTAAGATCTGACTCCAGATATGGTTCAAGCAACCTTCAAACGGCTCCTCCTTACTCCTGATCCGAATGGAACAGCATTCAAGTTGTTACTTGATCACCCGCACAGCCTTGGTTCAATCCAAATGGTCTCTATTTCAAGGACCCTCTAACATCCAATCGATATGATGGCACTCCTATCAACTTCTCAATGTACGTGTTGAATGGACTCAAGATAGAAAATCTCACTCAAGATATCTAGTTAAGGCATGCCTTAAATCTGTTAAAAGATACGTACTATAGCAGTATCGAGCTTGAGTATAACTTCCAAGAGTGCTTTAATGCTTTAACAAACAAGCTGATTGGAAAATCCGAACAGAGATCGATCTAGTTTTGATCCCATCTAAGCTCTTCCTTTAAAGGACCCGCACAGGTTTTTGAACGTTTCTGCTGATCTAACTTCTTCTCAACAATGATCCATTATTTGACGACTTCTGTCTAATAAGGTAACATATACCACGTCTATTACGCAGACAAAAGCTACTCGGTATGAGATCAAAGGAATTAAAGACATGGTCCCTACACTTTGTAGTACCATCAAGCATGCGTATGACAAAGATACATTAATGAGAATCAAGCACTGAGGTGAAAGACGCAAACTATGGAACCGATCTTAGGTAAATAAACTTTCCAAGCAAAATGTATACTCTACTAAGGCTATTCTTGGTGTGAAGAGTGTTAACGTGTGAAGAAATTGTACGGATATGGTTACTTAGAAGAGATTTGTGTGAAAATATCTGATCATACATCTTTATAAGGTTTAAAAAACGGTGCACTTTGTTGATCTACTCCTGAACGAAATTGAAGATTGATTTTTCATTGTTGTTATAACACAAGCTATTCCAACTCGACGGGGAGTGATATCAGTTCGACCTTTATTTGTGGCTCTTCGTATGTTCACAAGAAGCCTAATCCTCAAGAGACGTGTTGAAGACTTACAGCTTGGTGTAGAGAGTTACCAGAAGAAGCTTAACATCACCAAACCTCAGAAGACCTTTCCTGAGATTGAATTCAAAGAACCCTACACTCAATCATACAATCTACCAGGAATTGTTTATGAAGGACCTGGCAACACAAAGAAGTGTTTTGCTCAGCTGATGAGCTGTACAAGTTCTCGGATGGCACACTCAAGTCTGTTCATGGTGAGATTCATCACAGAGTACTCGAATTTCGTCTGGATTACAACTCGGATATGCCAAAGAGAAAGTGGATGGCCGTTGACCAAAAGAGATCGGGTCTTATGATTGAGTTGATCGATAAGCAGCTGCGAGAAAGGGAAATTATCAGAAATCTAAAGTAACTGGTTGGTACAAGGGAACTCGAGATGGACTACAAACTTATGACGTGTACCATTTAATTATCATGTTTAATCTCAAAATCTTATCTTGTGAATATTGTGAATATGTAGTATAGACTTATAATAGTAGGCAATATAAATAGTGTTTGAGTTTTTTTTTTTTACGGATATTTTCTAGATATGTTCAATTAAATTCAAAAAATTTCAAATTAATCATACTTAACAATATGATTTATATTTATACAAACCCTCCATAAATTGAAGCGTGAGCATTTATTTTGTACCTAATACGGCTTGTTATTAATTAGACAGTTTTCCCTGAAATCATTAATATTTGAATCAATTGATATCCAAAATATCAAGAGATTTTACATTTTGATAAGGGGAGAAAATGTAATTAAAATATATGGCTAAAGATGTGATTATTAAGGACTTAAGTAGGAAGTTTCTAACCCTCTCTGTGTAAAACATTTTCGAATATCAATGCACATGTTAATAAGGAGCAATTTCAAATGGTTTTAAAGCTGAGAATAATACCAAAAGACCGACCATGTTTGTAATTACTTGGAGTTATAAGGTGGTTAGGATTAGGTATTCATTCCTATGATCCATCAGAACCGGAGGGATTTACCCTATGGACATTCAATAGTTAGTGGAGTAGAAGTCCATGGGTATGATATAAAAAAGGAGTAAAAGTGAGAATAAGGGAATAGTGTCGACCAAAATAGAGCTAGTACTGGAACAAACCCAACAAGGTACTAGTCATGAAATCTCGGTAAGCACTGAAGGGGTTAAAGAATTAAAAAGAAAAGTTAAGATAAAGCGTGAAAAGAAAGAAGCCCTCCTTACACTTAGGCAGAAACCGGGTTAAAACATAAATTATCAGAAACACTAAGCTGTTGTCTGGTATTGAAGACAGTCGTCATGGACCCAGTATTGCAATGCACAACCCTTCCCAGCCACTCAAGGTCTCTCAAAAGACTCTTGTTTCATTTCTCACAGAGATTAAATACATTTCTATTGGCTTTCTCACTCCGAACTAGGTGGTATTGGAAAGGTGGCAGTCTGCTCCAGCCTCTGATTACTAAAACCAAAGTGCACTATCGAGTCTATAGCCTTAAAAGAGATTATCCATAAATCTCATTGGAGACACTTATCCAAAAAATATGCTTGTATTCACACAATGTGAAAACAAAGAAATATATATCAAGAGTCTAATTGCATTATCTTGTGATTTTGCCAGAACATCTGAGTGATACTTAAGTATTCACAGTGCAGATTGAAATCTGCTTGAGCAAACATCAAACAAGTCTTTGGTAGGTGACGTATGAGAGATCCTACAAGGATCAAACTTATGATACTGGAAATCGATTCGGTCCCGCTTTTGAATTTGACGGTCATGAATTATTGAAACTTTAAAATGTTGTCATGTGTTATAAACAACCATTTGCATTCATAACAAATCGATGAGTTTCTAAATCAATTTCATAACTTGTGTCGTATGGGAAGCCTAATAGGGGTATCTGACATAGGAAAGCTGAACATGATTTAACGGACTTACTCGAGATAGATAGTAACTTACCTGGATCACTTCATACTGTGGTTGTTGGCTTTAAGACACTCGGTAATAGAGATGGACTCTATTAGTCAGCTGCACCACACCTGTCAAGCCGTAGATTCTTTGAATTCTACCTGACACAGGTGTATTTATACTAATTAACGGGGAACCATGGTTGTTACAACCTTATTCGACGAAGTAAAATAGCCACTTTCGTCCATGTATGTTGTTTATCACTAACCTATTCATGCAGATTTCGTGACGGTGATAGCAGTTTTCTGATGACGAGTCGAAGCCAATACCACATGCTCATACTCGACCGACATAAGTAATTAATAACATCATGAAGCTCAAAGTTACATGTTCATAAGACTTCCGTACTCTAATATCTACGTCTGTTCTTGATAGTGTCCTAAGTATTAGTGCATCCGTACGGCCTCCATAAAGTAAACGCAAGTGTTTTAAAGTTTAAAAGAATTCAAGAAAGATGGTTTACATCGCTTTCAAAATCAAGAACAGTTGTGAGCATGTCGGTCCAGAACGTCACAAGATCACAGAAGGCATAGATTGTACCTAACTGTTCGCGAAAAGAGATTATGCTTGGTTGAGATCGTAATATGCTCAAAAGATCACACATATGTCAGTCAAAGGATACAAGCTAGAGCCTAAAAGTGTAAAGATTGCCTGTACATCAAGATTTACAAGATAAAGAACAAGATAACAAGATTACAAGCTAAAGATTAAAGACATTCATAGAATGTAGAGCTTAAGTTTTTTTAAATTTGAGTGACCTCCCTTAGGGGGAGATTGTTAGGAATCAATAAAAGACTCGATCACTTCTAAAGTTATAATAGTATAGCTTGTAGTGTAATATTTAGAAACTTACCAAGCTAACCGGGTCAACATAAGTCATCCTTATGTTGGATCACGGTACTTAAGCAAGGTATGATTATACCCCTTACTGGCCTTGGAGGGGGTTTGGTTGTTCATTTGGTTATTCATCTTGAATACATTTTTTCCTTTCTTTCTTCACTAAGTGCTACACCTCTTTCTTCTCTCTTTAAACTTTCTATCTTAAATATTAGTTGTTATGTGATTTTATACTTCTTACACAGCTCATAATTGGGTCAGATGGCGGATGCACAACATCGCGTTATGGCTCAAGATAGCTCTCATTGATGTGTCGTTGTGCGTATGTATTATTTTTTATCAAGTTTTACTATTTATATTTTGCTGACTATACCTAAGAACAATACTAGCGGGTAGTATACCCAATCAGATGTACATTTTTTGGTAATTAGGGTGTCGATCACTAAGAGCGAAAGTGTTAATTCCTAAATCTATCAGTATTTTAATTATCTAACCTAATCCTAAATTAATCTATTTTATGCTATATCTAAATTAAACCTAAACTAATGTAAAAAGGGGGATTTTCTAGCCTGAGAGACTGGCACGGGGTTTAGTTAACTAACCTAAGGTTTTGATGAAAATTAACAAACACAAGTTGAAAGACAAAAGATAAAGAAGCGGTCAAGCCTAATGTAAGGAAAATGCATTAACCATGTTTAATCTAAAATAATGTTGGTTTTAGTTTATAAGTGCAATGATTGCCATGTTTCATTGCTGATATATCATTCCTAGACTTAGGCGGTACTTCTTCCTAAGACCTAGACTTGGAAATTCTGTCATAATTAACCAAATCCGTGTAAACCTCTTCGCGGTTGTTTATAATCTATCTTAGAAGACAATAATGGTGATCTTATCGAATCCTAGCTCAACGAGACTTTACTAACTTACTGCTTTATTGGCTCTTTTATAGCTAGTAGTCCGCTTCCAAATCTTTACTCAAGGTGATCAGACCGTCACTTGTTGACCTAGGTCACGTGCTAGTTTAACTTGTTTCACTAAAACTATGAGTAAAGACAGAACGTCCACCTGTGATCCTAATTTAGTCTCAATAGTATAAATCTCAATATGGAGAGCTATCTTGTAACTAGTCTACTTGGTCGCTTTTCTAGGACCCAGTGAATGATAGGGCGCGCATACTTAAGCACCCATTTTTTATTTTTGTTTTTTATGTCTTTTTTTTTTTTTTTTGTTTATTTTCTTTTTTATTATTTAAGCGAGTATAAATTGATAAACATAAGACAACACACAATTTACAAGATGCAATCATTATAAACATAAACCAAACATTAAATTATCATAAACATGGCTAATACCTAAGGGTTAAAGCATTTCTCTCAGTCTTCAGTATAAAAATTGCACCCTAAAATTGGTCTTTAGGGTTCGGTATTTATAGCCTCTGGAATTAAGTCGATACGCCATATTGAAGGAGTTTAATACGGCGTATTGGAGTTTTCTTGAAGTGGGGATAACGATTATAATATTCCAGAATATTCCAATACTTGATCTTCGATACGTCGTATGGGGTCTTCTGTATACGGCGTATTGGTCTTTATGTCTTCGTGGTTTCTTGTGAAGTTCAGGCGCAGATACGCTGTATCTTTCTTGATGGATACGGCGTATTGGTTGTCAGAACAGCAGATTCTTGATTTCTTCGTTTAAGCTCCAAAAGGCTGGACAAAAATCACTCTTACACATCCCTTAACGATGAATGGATACATTACTTGCTTCTACATCCTCATTCGAGCAATTCATGGTTAGGGATGAGGTATGGGATATACATATAATTGGTGTTACTTTAAAAGAACAAAACAAATAGATTGACGTTCCAAACAAATAAGAAACAATGTTGTTGTTTCTTTCCCGACCATGTCCCCAAATGCCTAATAGTCACAAAAATCATCGACTATAAATGTTTGTGATCATAGATCAACAAAAAAAATTAGGGAGCGTTTCCCTAACGGTCTAACTCCAATTTCCATTAATATCAACCACAACTAACACCCAATATACTATATCCAATATTTAGTGGCGATAATCTACCACTTATATATGGACAAAATAATAGTGGTTTTTAATTGGCGAACCAACTAGAAATAATATATTAATATAACGTTACATCGTGTGTTCATTAACACGTACCAAGAATAATCGAGTCCTTCAATAATAATATCATTTAAGCTTAGACGAACCGCATTATTTAACAATCTCCATTTTTTCTCTCTCTAACTTTTGTTCTTCTTTTTTTTTTTGATTTTTTTTAAACATATACTGAAAAACGAACTACGGTGTAAAATTTCACCACTTCACGAATACGATAAATCTGGATTCTATTTCCGATCATACTGGTGAAAGTAGTAAACACACTAAGAATAAAAAACTACTACTTTCATATTTTCCCATTGTATTGTGCAATTTCTTAACCTAACCATGGATAGAAAATAAACACATGACACAGGAAATACAATACTTTACACAAAAGAAACTAGCAACCGATTAAGGACTTAATCTAATAGGGTAGGCTAAGGTGTAAAGGTGTAACGAAACAAATATTTGGTGTAAGGAATGGCTTAGGTTTTTCTAGGGGTATCTTACTCTAAAAATGAGAGTAAACAAAAAGGTTTATACGGGGGTTAACTAACCAGTGTAGTTAGTTAATATCACAACATGTATAGGCTTTTTGGTGTAATTCTAGAAATTTGCATTAGAAATGTCACTCATCTATTAAACACTAGTGCTTATTATTGTGCTGGTCTTGTATAGATATACCAAGCCAAGTTCTAAAGTTTACAACATCACTGGCACACTCTTATTTTGTGATTTTGGGTAAACATTGGGAAAAATAAAATAAGGCACTAATTATTACAATATCTAACAATGGGTTCATGTGTATGAGGTCATGCAACTATAGAATTCCAAAAATATGCTAATTTTTTTATTAAAAAATTGAGAAATACTTTATATTTTATTGTGTAAAATGGATACGTAGGGTACTAATTCTCATCCCCCCACTTGAGATATACAACGACCTCATTGTATAAATATAACATTAAAAACAAGAATTAAAGGATTTGAAACAGAGGAAATCTCCTCTAGATTTGATAGGTATGATCTCATGTTTCGTCTTATAGTAGCAAGAATGTGCCATTGTAATGTGTCTGAATACAGAATGACTACAACACACATATTGAATTTCCCGAATATATGCATATCTCCACCCAAATTCATCTTTTTGTTTAGAAGGTTCCTATATAAAATAAAAGAAAACAAATGCAATTCTATCTTCGGTATT
The DNA here is from genome assembly GCA_026074375.1 of Tanacetum coccineum. Taxonomy (NCBI): domain Eukaryota; kingdom Viridiplantae; phylum Streptophyta; class Magnoliopsida; order Asterales; family Asteraceae; genus Tanacetum; species Tanacetum coccineum. Next base: position 4,073 of record BQNB010135591.1, on the reverse strand, counting down.
CGTTGGTTAGGAAATAAAAACTTAAAACTGTACAGGAAGTTGATACGCCGTATCCATACACCAGGATACTCCGTATTGAGACCTGTATTAAAAATCCTAAGTACGGGTCAGACGCCTAATACGCTATATTCATTTAATGAATTTGCCGTAAAGACAAGTCTGACAATAAAGTTTTAAGTACACAAAAATAAAATGGATAATGTCTAGGCCGGGGTCAATACGGCATATCCATAGGGTTTGGATACGCTGTATCAACTACCTGGGAAGACAGACTCGATAACAAATTGAAAATTATATGGAAAACTAGAAGGGGGGGTTGAATAGTTTACCGCTTTTTGATTTAATATTTATGTTTGTTTATAAAAACTTAGATTCGACTTTTTGTGAATTCAAAACTTGCACAATATGAACAATGTAAATAAGTAGAAGCCCAAATAAAAGATAAGAGTTCGGAAAAGTTCAAACCACAAACTCATAAGGAACGTTATAGTGTTTCGATTATGAAGCTCTCTTCGTCCTACATCCACTCCCGTGCACCCTAACTCGAGAGTTTTCTTCACTATGTCAACAAGCTCCTTTATGGCGGAGAAAACCGTACACAACGTTGCTTATATCTATTTCCGACACTAAGCTAGATGTCGAGTTCTAATCTTAGCTAGAACCAATCTATCACAACACAACTTCATAATTTGTTCACGACTTCACAACTTCACGACTACTTCACAACTTCACTACACAACTTAGCTTCACACCTTGAACACAACTACACAACTTCTTCACACCTTCACAACTTCACAACTTCACACCTTCACTACTTGTCCTCACCACAGTACTTTGTCAAACTAACTAACACGAACTAGAATGGATCACCAAGATCCCACTATACTTACAAACAATCCAAAAACCTATATAACATCGCAACTTTACAGGATTTACAATGATTACAAGATATGGTGTGAATGCAATAAGATTGCAATGTATACTGGGTGGTAATACTTCTTCACTTAATGATGGAAGTATTCTTCCTTGCATCATCTGAGAATTGAGCTTGGATCATTGGAAAACAAAGCTTTATGATTAAATGATCAAAGGATTTAGAGAGATGTGTGGGCTGTTTTAGAACAGAAGAATGAGGCAAAAGGTGAGACTAAAAATATTTACGGGCATAGTCCAGTATTTATAGGACAAGCTGGAGGAGCGGGGTCTATGTCCGGTCCCCTTTATAGGGTGTCGCCCCGTATAATTAGGGGGCCGCCCTGTATAATAAGCGGGCCGCCCATTTCAGGACGCTTCTCTGTTTTGTCCTATTCAGGGGAGGTGCTTTATGGACTTTTCTAGCCATTTTTAAGTTCGAAAATTTGACAATGTAAATTGTTTATTTTGAATAATAACTTTCTTTTAAGATCAGAAAATGGTTTTTGTCATGTTTTTAAAAAATGTTTACAACTTTTATAAAAGTTTGAGGTTGAATAAAGATTTTCTTTGATCATAAAATGCATTAAGCATTTATTTATTCATACATTTAAGTGATGTAAATGTTGAAATGAGAATTTACTCCTAATTACTTGTTTACGTTGAACGTTTTTATATTTTGTGATTATCAAAACGTAAATATGTGAAAGATATTAATAATGTTTTTAAGGCTCATTATTAATTTTGATCAACAATTTCTCCCCCTTTTTGATGATTACAAATTTAACTCATTAAATGTAAAATATTTTTTTGAACAAGTATTTGTGAGTTTCATGTCATTCTCCCCTTTTTGTAGAGTATCAATAAAAGCATCGTCGAGGATTTGCTGTAAATAGACAGATTAATAATGCTCTCCCTTGAGTGTTATTTGTGATCCCCCTTGTTCGAGGGCACAAGGATCGAGCTATGGTTTTCTGGCTACTAAAAACGACGTTAGAACAACATAAACCTTTTCTACTGTAGCAAGATAGGAAGGAAAAATATGACAAGAGAAAGCAAGCATCAAAGCAAGAGATCATCCTTCATTTAAGGCTAAATGTCTTGTAAACCACACACAATCTTACATAAAAAAAAACAAATATGCTTAGGAGCCAATTTAATACATCAAGAAAAATCCTAAATAGCCATAGAAGGATTTTTGACTTGCTTGCGACACAAAAGGGTTTGACGATTATTTGTAGGCATATTATGAGATTAGTTGTTTGTTGATGGAGAGTTTGGAGCAGAGGCGGTTATGGAACGGTAATCTCTTTAAACCCTAGGTGGTGGATGAGGTCGAGTGAGGAGGAATTCAATTCAATTGATATCCTCAATTAAAGCAAGAAATTGTTTTTGGGTGAAGATGCAACAAGGGAAATACCCAACATGGGTTTCAACTTGGTTGATGTTGAGGGTGTGTGGTAAGTTTAGAGAGTAAGGTAATCAGGCATTGTTGTTTTGTTGTTGTTGGGAGAGATGCATGGCTAGAAGGTTTAATATGTCTTGAAGTTGATTAATGTTATCAACAAGGCTTTCTTTACTTAGAGATAGAGGTGATGTGTGTTGAGTTTGGTTGTCACATTGAGGTGGAACTTGAGTGTGAGCTTCATGTGAGTTGATGGGTGATATAGGAAGCGAAGTACGTGAGATACCTTGTTGTGATGTGGGAGTGTCCTTAATATAAGGAGTTTGGTTGTCATTTTAAGATGGAGCTTGAGTGTGAGTTGCAAGTGAATTGAAGGATGATATGGGGAATGAAGGGTGTGAGACAACTTGTAGTGATGTGAAAGTGTCCTTAATGCAAGGATTTGGTAATGTTTGATTGGGGTGATTATTTTCTTGAGATGGTTCATGATGAGGAGTTAGTGGTTATTTGGTTATGGGGTAAAGTTGTATTGATCACATTTGAGGAGTTGCAAATGCTTGGTTTCTTCCTCCAAATGGGTTTCACACTCATTTTGGCTACCCTAGATGGTTTGGATGTGGGTTTGTTAGGAGATGTCATTGGTGAGGATGATTGCGATGAAGATAAATGCGGATGTATTTATAGTGGAGGAAAGGTTTAATTTAGGAAGAACGGACATTCAAAGGATCAAATCCAGGAAATGTTTGTGAATTTAGGGAAATAGTAGCTAAGTCTAGAGGGTATTTGGTAAAAAGGAAAAAAATAATGTTTTACCCGTGTTATACTAGGGTGGTCCCCTTAAATAGGGGGCGCGTCCCTTAATATGATAAGGGGCCGCCCGTTATGAATTATAGGGGCCGCCTGCCTCTGGCATTTCCTAAATTTTCCTAAAATTTGATTTTTTCTCACAATTTTGATGTGAGGGTTTTGTATTGGAAGTTAATTTTCAGCAGTCTCTCTTTTTATTGGCAATTAAGTTTTTTTGCACATAGCAATTATGCATTCTTTATTGTAACATTTTACATATGTAGGATAAACTATAACAATTAAGCATTCAACAAGATATAATGCATAGATTTGGCATGTAGACATATAAGGATAAGAGAAGAAGGCTAAACACGATATAATGCACAAAGAGTTTACTTAGCAAGAGGATTAACAAGATAAACCAAACTTTTGTGCAAGAACTAGTGTGTGCCTAAATGCAACAAATGTGGAGTAGCGATTATTTCGACACTAAGACATGTAAAACTTAAGAAATAATCCAAATGCTCCTTGATTTAATTTTGCTCAACCAAGATTGTCAAGAAATATATATTAGATTATATATTTTTGACAACAAGTAAGAGAACATTATGCATATGAAAAAAAATGTTTTTAGCATATCTCAACAATATGTGAAAATTAATTTTTCATGTGATCCTAGTTGTGAGAAAGACTTTCTTTAGAAGATAAATGAATTGGGACTATGTGTAATGAGATATGCATTTAGATAGAGGAATTTGTAAAAGATTGCATATAGGTTTTTCCCAATTTTTTGTGTTTTTGTGCAAAACAGAAGCCTAGACACAGAAGAAAGAAGAAAAAAAAATTATGTTCAGTGGGTGGCCCCCTTAAAGTCTGGCCGGCCCCCTTAAAATTAAGGGGGCCGCCACCTGTTGAGAAATTATTTCTCAGATTTTTGACAAATTATTAATTTTTAGTGCTGAAAACTTAG